>JAOANR010000011.1:47773676-47865389 GCA_030278955.1 Hygrophila difformis
AATTCCCACATTATGATTTTTTATTTTTTTTTAAGATAAGAATCTTAATATATATATATATATATATATATAAAAAATTTTAAAAAAAAAAGTTACTGTAGCAGTCGGCAATGACGCGTTTTTGGCGACTTTTTGCCATTTTTTGGGTCCCAAACGTGGGGAATCTTGATTGATTTCGGGGGGAGCATATCTTGGACGATATTAGGTGCTCCTAACACCCCATTTCAGCCATAAACACCCAAGTTTCATCCCAAACTCTCCCAAAAACCAAAGCCACAAAGTTCTTACCTTCCGGCGACTTTCCGGCAACTTTCCGGCAACCAAATCCGACCAAGGAAGTGTGTAGATCAAGGATTTGCAGGCTTTGGATTGTTGGTAAGATGTAAATCAAGTTTCCTTATTGTTTTAAGATCATAATCAACATTCTAACTTACGGATCTTTACTTGCAAACACGTTCGTGGCCTAAGGAGCAGAAGAACGTGTTGCGTAGATCCGTTCGTGGCGATTTTGGACGAATCGATCGACCCTAGGACGTTCAAGAACTCACTTACTGTAAGTCAATATCTTCCATATCAATATGGGTGGTTTAAAGGCATCCGAAACATTGGATCTAAAACGAAACGTTAAAATCGAACCTAAAAACCCCAATCTACGTGTTTTCTGAAATCCGACCAAAACTCTTACTTCGAGTGTTCAAACCTAAAAACTCAAAACTAAGATTTTGATCCTAAGATCTTAAGCTATATTGTGTAAAAATTTCAGGGTGACGTGATGGCAGGTACGTTCCATGTTTTAAGTACACCCCTTAAAGTTCTGTTTGACTCAGGAGCTAGTTGTTCGATTATATCATCAAGAGTCTTACCTGAACTAGATCTACCTAAGTGCGAACTGATTAACTTAGAAATTCAACTACCTTCAGGAGAGGTAGTACCATGCTCTAAACGTTATAACGGAATTCCTATAGTTATCAAGAACATAGAATTTTTCGCAAACTTGGTAGAATTTAATTTAAGGGACTTCGACGTTATACTAGGAATGGATTGGTTGACCCGGTATAAAGCGGTGATAGAATGTCAAAAGCAGAAGATCACCTTGTCGAAAGGTATGGGAAAAAGAGTCATCTTTTACTCTCAACCCCCTAAGAGGAGCAACAAGGTTGTTAACGCTCTCAAGCTTCGTAGCTTAATGCGTAAGGGATACGCGTTGTATGCATGCTACGTTCACAACCTTGAGGCGGAAGAGAGCAAGGTTGACAACATCCCAGTGGTGAGAGAATACCTGGACGTATTTCCTGAAGACATCCCTGGTATGCCACCTGAGAGAGATCTTGAATTCACCATAGATCTCATTCCGGGAACGGAACCTGTTTCAAAGGCTCCTTACCGCATGGCGCCACTGGAAATGAAAGAATTAAAGGAACAACTCGAATAGTTGTTGGAGAAAGGATACATAAGACCAAGTACGTCCCCGTGGGGAGCACCGGTCTTATTTGTTAAAAAGAAGGACGGAGGACTACGCCTTTGCATCGACTACAGAGGACTCAATCAAGTAACCATCAAGAACAAGTATCCATTACCAAGGATTGAGGACTTATTTGATCAATTGAAGGGGGCGTCGGTGTTCTCAAAGATCGACTTGCGATCCGGTTATCACCAGTTGAGGATTGCGGAGAAGGATATCCCGAAGACGGCATTCCGAACTCGTTATGGACACTACGAGTTCACAGTATTATCCTTTGGGTTAACAAATGCACCTGCAATGTTCATGAACCTCATGAACGATGTATTTAGAGAATTGTTAGATCAATGCGTCGTGGTGTTCATCGACGACATCCTGATCTACTCGAGAAGCGAGGAGGAGCATTCCCAACATTTGCACCAAGTGTTAGGGACTTTGCGCAAGAACCAACTCTATGGCAAACTATCCAAATGCGACTTTTGGTTGAAGGAAGTAGCATTCCTTGGGCACATAGTATCCGCCACTGGAGTTTCAGTGGATCAGGCAAAAATTTCGGCGATGACGGAATGGGTATCGCCGACGAGTCCAACTGAAATACGGAGCTTCCTTGGACTAGCTGGTTATTATAGGCGATTTGTGAAGGACTTCTCGAAAATCGCACGCCCGTTGACCCAGCTGTTAAAGAAAGGGGTGAAATATGACTGGACCAGTGAGTGTGAGTCCGCGTTTCAAGAACTGAAAAAGCGACTCACCATTACACCCGTATTAGCACTACCATCAGAGCATGGTGACTTCGAGGTTTACAGTGACGCTTCGAAGGAAGGTCTATGATGTGTTTTGATGCAAGACTCGAGAGTCATTGCATATGCTTCGCGTCAATTGAAACCTCATGAAGCGAATTACCCGACACACGACTTGGAGTTGGCGGCAGTCGTGTTCGCTCTGAAAATATGGAGACATTACCTCTATGGGAGAAAGTGTCGGATGTTCACAGACCACAAAAGCCTCAAATACATATTCACTCAAAAGGAGTTAAATCTGAGACAACGGAGGTGGTTGGAACTAATCAAGGACTATGATCTCGAAATTTCTTACCACGAAGGGAAGGCCAACGTGGTAGCCGATGCCTTAAGCCGGAAGACCCAACATGTGGCGAATTCGTTGGTGATTCCGCCGGCATTGTATATGGACTTGGCAAGATTGAGCTTAGAACTAGTGCATTCGGGCACTGTAAATGAAATGGTCAACGCAATGGTAGTCGAATCGACCATATTTGACGAGATCAAACTCGCCCAATAGGGCGACGCAAAGTTGGAAAGGATTAAGGAGAACATTGCCAACGGGAAGGCGATAGGATTTGCTATCCATGAGGACGGAAGCATTCGTTTCAAGGGAAGATGGTGTGTACCACAGAAATGCGTGGAGATAAAACAAAGATTGATGGAAGAAGGGCATAACACACCTTACTCGGTTCACCCTGGAGGCGACAAATTATATAAGGATTTGAGGAAGATTTACTGGTGGCCGAGGATGAAGAATGAAGTGGCAGAATTTGTAGCGAGATGCCTCACGTGCCAAAAGGTCAAAGCCGTGCGACAAAAACCCTTAGGATTGATGCAACCATTGGAAATCCCGAGTTGGAAGTGGGATAGTATCTCGATGGATTTCGTTTCGGGATTACCACGATCACCAAGAGGGATGAATAAGATATGGGTGATTGTCGATAGGCTAACGAAGACGGCCATTTTTATCCCAATGAAGGACACTTGGACCATGGACCAATTAGCAAGAGCGTATATTGACAATGTGGTACGAAGACACGGGGTACCACATGACATTATCTCCGATAGAGACAGTAGATTTGTCTCTCACTTTTGGATCAAGTTACAAGAAGCTCTCGGTACGCAGATTAAGATGAGCACCGCATTCCACCCAATGACGGATGGACAAACTGAGAGAACAATCCAAACATTGGAGGACATGCTGAGGGCGTGTGTCCTAGAGTTTAAGGGTAGCTGGGAAAATCATTTACCCCTAATTGAATTTTCCTACAACAATAGCTACCATGCTAGCATCGGCATGGCACCATTCGAGGCATTGTATGGTCGAAGGTGCCGAAGTCCGTTGAGTTGGGAAGGGAGTGATAAGACAGTGGTAGTAGGACCACAACTCGTAGAAGATATGACCCAACAAATCAAAGTGATTCAAGGAAAGATGAAAGCGGCCCAAGACCGACAGAAAAGTTATGCCGATGTGAGACGGCAAGACCTAGAATTTCAAGTTGGAGATAAGGTCATGTTAAAGATATCGCCGATGAAGGGGGTTATGCATTTTGGCAAACGAGGAAAGTTAAGTCCTCGATATATAGGACCTTATGAAATTCTAGAAAAAGTCGGGAATCTAGCATATCGTCTAGCCTTACCGCCACAATTGGCTCGAGTTCACAATGTGTTCCACGTATCACAATTGAAGAAGTATGTGCACGATCCGACCCATGTACTCCAACCGGAAGGAATTGAATTGGATGATGACTTGAGCTATGAGGAAATTCCGGTACAAATACTCGATGTTAAGGAGAGAGTAACAAGGAACAAAACCGTGAGAATGGTCAAGGTTCTTTGGTCGAACCATGAAAGTGAAACAGCGACATGGGAGTTAGAAGCCGACATGAAGGAGCGTTACCTGACCCTATTCCAAGACGGTGCAACCACAGTTATGGGGACATAACTGTAATCTTAAGGGGGAAGGATGTAACAACCCGAATATTATGTGTCCCAAATCAATAAATAAACAAATTCAAATTGTTTTGAACTACGTAATGACTTGATCCCTTCACGGGGTACGTAGGCAACTTGGAAATTTCAATTCTGGGTTCAGTCAAATAATATCAAACAACAAAACACAATAATATCTATAAGTCGCGCAACTTCGGGGACGAAGTTGATTCTTAAGGAGGGCAGATTGTAATACCCGAGAAATCGCCATCGAAAATTTAAATCCAAAAATAAAGAATTGGATTTAATTATTAAAACCGAAATAATTCCGAGAGAGCGGAATTAATTATTTATCGGAAGATAGCAACTCGAAACGAGTTTATCGAATTGTCCCAACGATCACAAATAATTCCCACATTATGATTTTTATTTTTTTTTAAGATAAGAATCTTAATATATATATATATTAAAAAAAAATTAAAAAAAAAAGTTACTGTAGCATGCTACTGTAGCACGCTACTGTAGCATGCTACTGTAGCAGTCGGCAATGACGCGTTTTTGGCGACTTTTTGCCATTTTTTGGGTCCCAAACGTGGGGAATCTTGATTGACTTCGGGGGGAGCATATCTTGGACGATATTAGGTGCTCCTAAAACCCCATTTCAGCCATAAACACCCAAGTTTCATCCCAAACTCTCCCAAAAACCAAAGCCACAAAATTCTTACCTTCCGGCGACTTTCCAGCAACCAAATCCGACCAAGGAAGTGTGTAGATCAAGGATTTGCAGGCTTTGGATTGTTGGTAAGATGTAAATCAAGTTTCCTTATTGTTTTAAGATCATAATCAACATTCTAACTTACGGATCTTTACTTGCAAACACGTTCGTGGCCTAAGGAGAAGAAGAACGTGTTGCGTAGATCCGTTCGTGGCGATTTTGGATGAATCGATCGACCCTAGGACGTTCAAGAACTCACTTACTGTAAGTCAATACCTTCCATATCAATATGGGTGGTTTAAAGGCATCCGAAACATTGGATCTAAAACGAAACGTTAAAATCGAACCTAAAAACCCCAATCTACGTGTTTTCTGAAATCCGACCAAAACTCTTACTTCGAGTGTTCAAACCTAAAAACTCAAAACTAAGATTTTGATCCTAAGATCTTAAGCTATATTGTGTAAAAATTTCAGAGATTTTCATCGAGTTTTGATACCCCAAATTGTGTCGGACATATTCTGCGTTTTTAAAGAATTTTCAAAAGTTGACAGTTTCCTTAACCGAACTTGATGAGCATATTTCTATCATTTCTAGTCCGAACTAATCTTTGTGATCTAAACAAAAGTTGTAGATAATCATGTCTAGTATGTGTCTGTAAACTTTCAGAATTTTTGGAGTCCATTTGACATGTTAAAAAGTTGAATCTTTGAACAGTGTCAAACCTGAATCCTGGCAGCATACTATTTGTGTAGAAAACTTGATTTTTGACATGCTTCCCATCGTTTTTCCAAAAAACTCAAAACATGAAAGTTGTTCATTGGGATGTTTTTGAGATACTGTGAAAATTTCAAATCAATCGCCTAAGAAATGGATTTTTAAACTGAAAAGGCGTAAACTGTGACATCGATCGGTTTTAAACTTGTGAGATCTTGAAATTTCTAAACAAACGGTCGAAATCTTGTGATACGATAAAGCTATATTTTTTAAAATCCCGTTACACTAAAGTTGAAACGATATCGGTTACATTGGTTACATAAAATTAGGGGGTGAGTGCTCTGCAGGGTGCCCTCCTAATTATTCATTTCGTGCCAAAACGGCAATGATTACTACGCGCGAAAGATTGCCAAAACGGCATCTTATTTTTGGGCCTATCCTCTCGGGTGTATCCGTATGGGTTACTCGAGGCTCGACGGAGTGGTACTGGATATGGCGGATTTGGCTACAAGAGCCAACGGGCCTACCCTCTCGGGTGTATCCGTATGGGTTACTCGAGGCTCGACGGAGTGGTACTGGGTATGGCGGATAGGCTGTGGCCGCCGGGCTACCGGCTAAATGAGATATGATACTTATGAAATTGGCTGAGGCCGCCGGATCACCGGCTAAATGATACTTTTGAAATTGGCTGCGGCCGCTGGATCACCGGCTAAATGATATATTGTTGAGATTGTGGCGTAACGGGGGAAAAATTTAAAAAGCTCAAATTTTTATTTATTTACTTATGGCACTATTCGTGTTTTTTTTAAATCATGCCTTAAATAATTGCCCATGCTTAAATTTTTAATTATGAAATTAAATGTGTCTTTAAAGTATGCAATTATATTCGTATTTTTAAATTGGTAAATAAAATGTTTTTATGCATGACAAAAAGTTTTATCTTAATTATTAAAAATCTAACCCCTTTATTGCTATGTGAGGATTGACTTACTCAGTATTTTATAATACTTATAAAAACCGTTGTTCATTTTTTGTTTTCTCTTACAGAGTACGGAGCATGATCATACATTGGGGGATCATTTTGGACATTTAAATTATTTATTATGACTTGCATGAACGGGCCTGTTTAACCCGTGTTTTGGCCATGTCGGCCCTATATTTTAAATTCCGCTGCAACTTATTATTATTATCATGTGTGGATGATATTACACTATATTATTATTTTTAAGTAATTCCGGACTTGTTTTTAAAACTCTTTTCAATACCCATAGCCTTGCATCTCTTTAGCAAGCTCGGAGAGTTCGTGTCTTGCTAGGGAGGTGTGGCGGTGGCATCCCGGCCTGGGTTACCAAATCCGGGGTGTTACAGTTTTGGTTAAGAGGATTAGGCCCCTACTGATCTCCTCCATCTCGCCCCATCAATCGGCTTTCCTCCCGGGAAGAGGCACCATCGACAATGCAGTCACCCTCCAAGAGCTCATGGGAAACTTATCCGGTTGTAAAGCTACTACTCAAGGAGTAGTTCTGAAAATCGATATCGAGAAAGCCTATGACAACGTAAGGTGGGACTTCCTTCAGTCCTGCTTGGAGGAACTTGGATACCCTGCTGCATGTATTAAACTGATCATGTTTTGCGTGGCTTCTCCGGCCTACTCGGTCAAGTGGAATGGTACTCTGCTTGAAGAATTTAAACCAGCCAAGGGATTGAGGCTGGGAGACCCTCTTTCCCCCTACCTTTTTATAATTATCATGGAGAAACTGTCCCTCTTGATTCAACAACAGGTGAACAGCCGTTCTTGGCTGCCAATCTATACAACCAAGGAAACTCCCTTGTCTCACCTCATATTTGCAGACGATTTAATCCTATGCTCTATGGTGGATAGAGGTAGCGTTCTGTGTGTGGTTGACACTCTTAACGCTTTCACCAAGGTGTCTGGACTCCGTCTCAACCAATTGAAATCCTCGGTGTTCATTCCACATTATATCAGGCAGCAGGACAGGGATTGGATAAGGGAGGCCTTACAAATGCCAGAAACAAACAGATTTGATTCCTATCTGGGCTTTCCCATTCTGACAGGGAGGAAGAGGATAAGCGATTTCACATTTATCCTTCACAAAATGGATGCCCGAATGGAGGGGTGGGCTTGTAAGCTTTTAAATAAAGCGGGGCGCCTTACATTATGCAGAGCTGTTCTGGCGGCGATTCCCGCATACTTCATGCAGCTTCACTGGCTTCCCGAGGCGATTTGCAATCATATCGATAGACGGATAAACCGGTTCTTGTGGAAGGATAACAAGGGGAAGGGTCTCCATCTTGTTAAATGGGAAAAAGTGGCGAAAGCCAAAGCTTATGGTGGACTAGGCCTCAGACGTGCAAGGATAATGAACTCAGCTCTTCTGGGAAAATTGCTTTGGGGGCTGATTCATTCCAAGGAAAAACACTGGGCTGGCATGGTTAAGGGAGAGCTGATCACGACCAATCTCTCTATTCGGACCTCATGGAATAAACGTTCCCACATCCTCAACATTATTCAAAAGATTTTGCCATTCCTTCGGGGGGTTTTTCTCTTCGGTTAGGAAATGGTCACTCTTCTCTCTGGTTTACGGAATGGAGGAAGGGGCAGCATCTCGGGTCTATGATTCCCTTCATTGCTATTCAAGACACTCAGTTACGGGTCTGTGATATAGTGAAAGATGGTAGTTGGGGGTGGGACCAATTATACTCCATTATCCCTGAGGAGCTCCTAAATGACCTAAAAGCTTCCCCCCCTCCCGCTCTTCATCCGGATATCCCAGATCTCTGGATATGGGCGAAAAGTCTCAATGGCAAATTCTCAGTTCAAACAGCCTACGCCTACCTTTGCTCGGAAGAGGATGTAGGGGAGAATTGGAAATGGATATGGAAATCTAAGATACCTGAGAAAGTTGGATTTTTGTTATGGCTTCTTTGTCATGAGGCCCTGCCTGTCAATTGGCTACGGTACAAAAGGAACCTTAGCAGCTCCCCGCTATGCACCATTTGTGGAATCGAAGTAGAGAATTGGAGTCATTGTTTTTTATACTATCCTTGGGTCCAACAAGTATGGGATTCCCTTGCGGTCTCAATCCCAACAGATTGTCACGAAATCCCTAAGCAGGACATAAAAATCTTCCTCAAGGGCCTACTCCAATTCTATGGAAATATGGCAGCCGCAGCCATATGGGGAATATGGTTAGAGAGGAATGCAAGGGTGTTTAGAGGGGAGGCCAAATCCATGTTTCTGTTGAAAAGGGAGATAACCAGTATGAGGGACGATATGGACAAGGTTAACTCTAGAGGGGTTGAGCCAACCAAATCCAGGCAGAACACCAAATAGAACCCATCGAACCACCATGGGTTGATCCTCAATGTTGACGGGAGTCTCCTAAAGGAAACAGGGAGGGCGGGTTTTGGCTTTGTGATCAGGGATTAACAGGGAGAATGGCAGGGGGGAGGATGTGGCTATCTGGGGTCTGCTTCAGTCCTCCGTGCGGAAATTTCGGCGCTTGAGTTTGGTTTGGAGTTTGCCATTAATAAAGGCTTCCGGCGGCTCAGTGTATACTCAGACTCCACCATGGCTATCCAGCTGTTGCAGGGGAGTGTGCACCATCACCCACACGCTCCCATCATCCAGAAAATCAGAGACGCGAGGGACAAACTGGAGAGTTGTAGGATTGAACATGCTTGGAGAGAAGGTAATGACGTGGCCGATTGCTTGGCCAAACGCGGGGCATCTGAGGAGAGCTTCTTCACGACGTGAGCCTTTCCCCCAGACTTTGTCAAAGGAGCCTTACAGATCGACAAAGCAGGGGTGGGGAGGACTAGGATCTAACCTGTGCAGGGCACGCCCCTTTATCTTGCTTTCTAGCTAGTTTCTTTTATTCTGCCTTTGTGTTGCTTTTCTGTTTTCTTCTTTTGTATGTTTATTTCCTGGCCTCGGCTTCGCCAAAAATCAATATTCATCTCAACTCAACCATCCCAATTTTACATACTTTATAAATAACCACTCAACCATCCAACCACCTTATTATTTATAATTATTTTAATTTATACAATTTTAAATTATATTGAAATATAAAAAAATTAATGTATCAAAAATATGATTATTTTAGTCTTACTTATAAAGAATAAAAAATCTAAAATTTTAATATATTTGTTATTTATTTTTATTTTCTATAAATTTTAAAATGGGTTAAATATATCAAAATTGATATATTATGTATTTAAAAAATATAGCAAGAGTGGTCTCTATTTGTATAGAATGAAAAATTATAAAATTTGGTATATTTTTTTATTTATGTTTATTTAAATATATAAAAAATATAATGATTTTAAATAGACTTATTTAAATTTTAGTTGACCAATGAGAAGGAGACAAATGGATTGAGACCTTGGGGTTGAATTTATATTTTGGTCGACCCCTCATGGTTAGATTTATATTTTGGTCGATCCTAGTCTAAGGAAATGGGTTGAGACTATGGGTGTATTTGTATGAATTTTAAAAAGTCGGTGGATTTAAAAAAGTCTATAGATTCCCCCGGATAGTTGATTTTGTAGATTCCATATAGAGTTTGACTAGAGTTTTTACTTTTAGAATGTGTATATTCAATCCAGGGTTTTATGGATTTTAAGATTTTGTTTAGTTGTATTTTTAAAAAAATCTGTATACACCTAGATTTTTAAAAAAAATAAAATAGACTTTTTAAAATTTGAATTGAATATACCCCAACTTTAAAAGTTCAAAAAAATCCTACAGACTCTGAATTGAATACACCCCTAAATTAAATAAGGATCCATTAAAAAATGATCGATCCTAAAGTTTAAAGTTGGGAGTTAAATACTTTATCTTCTACTTCCTATGTTCTCATATAAGTGCTCTACTTCTGCATTTCACGCAGTCCAAGACACATTTTTAAATATTTATAATTCAAATTGTATATAAGTAAAAATTATAAAAATTTGATATTCTAAAACTACGTGATTAAACGAATCTAACGAGATCTCACTTGACTATGTTTTATCTTATAGAACTATGTGCAAAAATTTGATCAAAGTTAATCAATGAATAGTAGTAACTATTGAAAGGGGGCATTTAAATGAGAACGGAGGAAGTATAACTTTGGTACTTATCCCAACTTTTAACTTTTTAGTATGAATACATGGTATTTAAACATAAAAACAAATAAATTAATTAATACTCCATTTAGTATTAAAATTTTACTACTTTGGCCCTCATATTATTTAGGGCGGATGAGAAATCAAACTTCAAACTATAGGTTAGAAAGAAAACTAAATTTAAAAAATATAGTTATTTACTATTTTGATAATTATTGTTATAACAAACACTTATCTATAATTTAACTTAAACCTTCGTTCTTAATGTAATAGCATATTTATTTAATACAAATAAATATACAATGGTTAATTTGATCACTAAGTCGGTTTGATTTTTTGATTAATTGAACTATATAAATTAAGGTATACTAGTTGGTTTGAATTTATTACATTTATTTAATTAAAATTTCATTGATCATGTTTTTCAAAATCTAATTTCATTCTAATGCTCGAGAGATTAGTTTTGGTCTTTCAATGAAACGGGAGGTTGAGAGACACCTGATTATAAAAATAGAAAAAATGAAATCTCATTCACCTTTATAGGCATGTTGGGCCCTGGGTGACCGTGTTTTGGGACAATGGTAAATTAATTGGTAATAATGTTTTTTGTTTTTTTTTTTTCGCCTTGAATTCGTTTAGAAGTAGAGGATTCAAATATCCAATTGGATAGATGAGTGTGAGGACTAGAGATTATGTTCGATCACAAACAGAGAAAATGTATGGTCCATAGATGATAGATGCCATGTCCTTTTTGGACACTCAATCATTAATGGAACACGTGCTTTTCATGCGTTTCATCTTACATACAGTATATACTATGAATACCATTGAATTATGTAGTATATGTGTGTGTGAGGGGGAAAAAATATATAGTGTTAAAACCAATTGATGTACAACTAACTTCATGGAGCACATCCAAACGTCCAATGGTTTCCTTCTTGCCCTTCTCCTCGTTCTCAATTTTTGTACTAAATCATATTTCATCTAATTATCTTCATACTCGTGTGTGAGAGTAAAAGAGTAAGAGTAACCTGTAACCCATAAGGATGAAAACGGTACGGATACGATCGGATAGTGTCGGATACGGATATTATTCATATATTTTTTTTCCCGAATTCGGAATCGAATACGGATGAACCGGATACGAATACGGTTTCGGATATTCCGGATTATAGATACGGTACGGATACATAATGGATATACGATGGATACGGATTCAATCGGATACAGATTATTGGATAATTTTTTATAATTTTTTTTGAAAATTTGATTGTATAAAAAATTATCGAGTAATTTGATATTTTTAATTAATAAATAATAATATATAAATATATTCGGATATCCATATTTAAAATCCGGATAATATCCTATCAATTTTCGGATACGATCGGATATTTTTGAATACGGTAAGATTTTTCGGATACGAATACGAATGCGGATATTAAAATACGGATTTGAATTCGGATACGAATATTGAAATATCCGGCCGGATAGTCGAAAACGGATTCGAATTCGAATATAATCAGATACGGCATCGGATCGGTCGGATATTTACCGTATCGCTTTCACCCATAGTAAGTCGTAACCCACATATATATGAGCCTTGGGCATCATTGTAAATGCGCATATGGTGGAAGAATAACTTCAAAGGAGGCAATAGGTTACATTATTGTCTTTTCAAGTTAAATGATTTTCAGAGGAATGGACCATTTATTGAAATGGTAATGGATCAAAGCCCATAAAAATAACTGGGCCAAGCCCAATTAATCCTACCAGATTTCTGTCAATCAATCCTGACTGGCCCATGGAATTGGAATGAATATTCAAATCATTTCGTACACATCTATTCATTTATAAAAAAATTTCATAAACAATAATATTGTTTCTCTCTCTTAACGCAAAGCTTCTGTAATTATGCATACGATTTGGGAAGACCCTAAACAAGGTTCGTTCATAAGCTAACGAGTAGTAATATTAGTCTAGTGTTAGACATAAAACTTGGAAATGAACTCAAATATTTAGTCTAGTATTTATTGGCCAAATAAATAACCTCGAAATCCCACCCAAAAAAAATAAATAACCTCGAAATTAAATGTACCCTATCATGATGCAAATTTGTTCCAGATAGAGAGAAGGATGTAAAATGTAAGATGTAAGATGAATTAATAAATAAACAAGTGGTTTATTATATAATAATAAAAATCAAGGCAAATGGCAACATAGTAGCATATACCTAATCCGCTAAATAATGAAGTCGTTATGCAAATCCGAGGGGAATCAGATACGTATTATATTACAGTGGATTGTAATTGACATATAAAATTAATGTGAATTGTTTTAATAGAAGTTTATTCACTAACCTCGTTTGTATTTTGAAATAATCTTTGAATGTCAAAGGGATTAGGTTCAAAAATATGTAAACACTTGTATATACTTATAAAGATAAGAAAATATGTGGATTTTAGAAAAATCTGTTTGTCAAATGGACTAGGTTCAAAAATATGTAAACACTTGTCCAAAAATATGTTTGTCGAGTATTAATTTTAGAAAAATAAAAGAACATAATACACGAACCTTGTATCAGGATTTTTTTTTTTTTTTAGGTCTCTTCAAGGTATAAGAGTAACCTTCGAGATTTGAGTGTACTTAACGGGCTAAAGGAAGAAAGCTAGGACGTGGGTGGTATTAATGACATTTTTAGAAATTCATCAACGAAATGAAGTTTCTCCATCGTCCCTATTGTCACCAAAAGTGATTGATCTGATGTATCATAAATTTTTTGTGATGGGTATTTATCCATGTACAAAATATCATACTATAAATAAGTACCCTCTATGTATACAATCCAATGAACTTTTCCAATAGTTGATATCTCAAAACATGTACAATAAAAAATTATACTACCTCCGTTCTTTTTTATTTGCTACGGACCCACACTGTACGCAGTCCAATGTACATTTTAAACCATTAATAACTCAAGTTCGGTTCGAGTAAAATTTTAAAAGTTCGATATTTAAAAACTGCATGATGAGACAAATCTAACAAGATCTCACTTGACTATATCTTAACTTGTATAACTATGATAAAACTTTAAGTTAAACTATGTATATGAATAGTGACCATAACCCAAATGTAGCAATTAAAAAAAAAAGGAGGAAGTATATAATATATAATATAAAACTACATGATTATTATACGATTCTAACAACACCCAATTCGACTATTTTTCTCAAATATATACTTGCAATATTTTTTTTTTTGAGAAGCCGAAACCAGACTTGCAATAAAATTGAGTCAAAATTATATACTCCATCTGTCCCATTTAACTTGTCTTGTTTGATTTCTGCACACAATCCAATGCACTTTTCAACCGTTAATATCTCAAAATATATATAATAAAAAAAATTATGAAAAATATATATTCTAAAACTATAGGATTAGCAAGACCCAACTCGACTATTTTTCTCAAATATAGACTTGTAATTACATTGAGTCAAAGTTAAACACTGAACAGTGCAAAAAATCATATAAGACAGCTTAGCTGGGACTGAAGGAGTAATAAACAGTGGTAAAAAGTCAAATAAGACATTCTCCCTAGGACAGACGGAGTACATTATTTTCAAGATTATAGTTTTAATGGCTAAAAATTATAAAAAACTTGGCATGATTCTTGACCTTGCCCCAAATTATGAAATTCAATAAAAAGCTATGTAATCAATAACTAAAGTTTAAATTGACTTTAAAAGAAAATAATTAGAATTTAAATTGATTTAATTGGCACATCACTTTATAATATTATATACTATATTACATTATCTATTTAAAATTGAATTTGCAACAGAATTCAACCTAATTCAAAAAAAAAAAAAAAAAAATCACTTTATCTCCCTGACTCATGACGCATCCAATCCGTGAGGTATTTTCTTTTTGTAATGTTTATAAAAGCATATAAACATTATCTAATAATTCCAACGTGATGACTTGGAATGGTTCCACAAAAAGGACAGTGGCAGAATTTAAAAGCCTATATAGGAATAATGATCAATTTAAATGCAGCCGACGTTTTAGTGATAGTTGTATTTAGTCAATAAATCTCCAAATCAAAATTAACCTCATCCCTCAAATGGGATTAGAAAAACTACAGGAATAAATTCTACATGTGCTAGTGGATCATTTAGTTTGAGAAAGTTGTAAAACAGTGAGTAAATAGAATAGTGCAAATACAGATGCACACACCTACACACACGAGTGCATAATTTTTATGCGGGCCATCTCTATAATGCTGCATTTGTCGACCCGACAATGGATCCTCAACCTCAAGTAATAAATCTATTTATAGCATGAATGAAAATGCTGAGCTCTTGCAGCTTTAGACAGTTTTTTCTTGTTCAAACTTATGGAGAACACAAGTGATCAAGATTTTGACACTAGAGTTGGGGAAACAATATCGGTTCAAAACCCCAAAAGGGAAAACCCTATCACAAGGTGCTTGAAAAAGAATTACCCAAATGACTTTGTGAAGAAGGTATGTTGTGTTATTATTATCCATCTCTTTTTACTAGCTATATACAGGGTCTGTTCTGCACGCAGTTTTTTAGAGCTCTTGGTAGCTTTAGCTTTTATTTCAAAACAAAAGCCCGTTCTGTACACTAGCTTTTGAGAGCTTTTGGAAGCTACAAGAGGTAGCTTTTGAGAGCTTTTGGGAGCTTTCAGAATCTACTTTCCAAATTTAATTAATTTTTCTCTTCAAATTATAATTTTTGACAGCTACAGCTCGCAGCTACAGCTTGTGATGTGCAGAACGGACACATAGTATTGTTAACTCAACCCTAGGGTCTGTTCTGCACGTTGCAGTTTTTGAGAGCTTTTGGCGGCTTTAGTTTTTATTTCAAAACAAAGCTCTGTACACTAGCTTTTAAGAGCTTTTGGAAGCTACCAGAGGTAGCTTTTGAGAGCTTTTGGGAGCTTTCGGAAGCTACTTTCCAAATTTAATTAATTTTTCTCTTCAAATTATAATTTTTTACAGCTACAGCTCCCTACAGCTGCAGCTCGCAGCTACAGCTTGTGATGTGCAGAACGGACACATAGTATTGTTAACTCAACCCTTGGGTTTCAATGACTTAAAAGTACCTGAGTTTTTATTTCAAATTCTATGATTGAATTGCAGGTGATTGCAGAGGTGATAGCAACGTACCTGTTGGTGTTTGTGACGTGTGGTTCGGCGGCCGTGAGCGCGACGGATGAACGGAGGATATCAAGGCTAGGAGCGTCTGTGTGTGGAGGACTCATTGTGACGGTGATGATATATGCGGTTGGACACATCTCTGGGGCGCATATGAACCCTGCGGTTACCCTTGCCTTTGCAGCTGCGAGGCATTTTCCCTGGAATCAGGTAATCACGATGCTAATTATTGGTTTTAATTGCTTTATCTCGTAAACATGTAGTGTAGTATATAATTTTAAAGTGGAAAAACTATGTAAAAACTCCATAGTTCGGCCATTTTATTTAACTTCAGGAAGAACCATGCTCACATGTATATCTAAATGTACCAAAAGTGAAGCATTTTTAAATTCATTAAGATTTATGATTATGGAACGAGACTATTATTTAATTCTACCTTAATAGATACTATATTCAATAGTTGTCACTATTATATTTACCAACGCATATTAATAAACTCCTAATTGATAAAAGAGCATGAAAGCGGGCCCTAAGATTTAACTTAATACTCCCTCCGTCCCACTTAACTTGTCTTGTTTCACTTTTGCACACAATCCAATGCACTTTTTCAACTGCTAATATCTCAAAATGTGTACAATAAAAAATTATGTAAAATATATATTCTAAGACTACATGATTATACGATTCTAACAAGACCCAACTCGACTATTTTTTCCAAATATATACATAAAATAAAATCGAGTCAAAGTAGAACAATGAACAGTTTCAAAAAGTCAAACATGACACATTAGCTGGGACGGAGGGAGTATAAAACTTACTATATTACACAATTTAACCACTCAATGCATATCCACGTAAGGAGGTACTATATTACTATGATCCAATATCTTAAAAAACCAAAAAGAAATACTCACCTCATCTCATTCCATATATGAATTCACCCCTTCCTCTAAACACGACAATATAAATAGTTAGATAGTGGATCTTACGTAGTAAAACTGTGGACACAAAAATTTAGACAACAAATAGTATTAGAAGCAATTTCAAATCAAAATTAAAAAGAGGATCAAAATTGATAGAACCCTGAAAGGAAGGGGCCTAAGATTTTCGACATGGAGTGTGAGTTTTGATGAAGCAAAGAACATGAAGAGGACATCTAGACATCATTGCACATGGAGATAGAGTCTGGTACTATTATTTAATGGACATAATTGCACTTAATATCTTCTTACCTACTGCTAGGTGCTGCAAGGTCGTCCTCGTGTGGGCCTTACAGTTATAATTCATTCATTCCCTATCAGTCTGTAGGACCGAATCAAAAGTCAATTTGCCAATATGGTAAACTTCTACAGTAAACATAATCAGCATATTTCTGAGCATTGAGAATGGAAACACAGGTACCTATTTATGCAGCAGCGCAGCTTACAGGGGCCACCAGCGCTGGATTCACCCTGCATATTCTGTTACACCCGATAAAGCACGTTGGCACAACTTCTCCATCAGGAAGCGACATTCAGGCCCTGATCATGGAAATAGTTGTCACATTTTCTATGATGTTTGTAACCTCTGCAGTGGCAACTGATACCAAAGCTGTAAGAAAAAAACCAGCAGCAACATGAAACGGATCATATTTTTCATCTCATTTCATATTCCCTCTGCAAGCAAAATAAAATCAAATAAACCTTGAGTAGTTGCAGACAAAACTAAACTTTGAATTACATCTGTATAGATAGGTGAGCTTGCTGGACTGGCAGTGGGATCCGCAGTATGCATTACTTCGATATTAGCAGGGTGGGTACAACAATCAGTGTAACTACATAGTATTAACAATTAGAGTTGGCAAAACTGACCTGATTCATGTCAATTTTCCAGGCCAATATCAGGAGGATCGATGAACCCGGCAAGGACAATAGGGCCTGCACTAGCTAGCAGTTACTACAAGGGTCTTTGGGTGTACATAGTCGGACCTGTTTGCGGGACTTTAATGGGAGCATGGACTTATAACTTCATCCGTGTTGCAGACAAGTCAGCCCACGCTATAAAACCACAGTCTTCATTCAAGATGCACAAGATGAGGAGCAACAATCAAGAACCACCAGGAACCAGTAACTTTAACCAAGTGTGATGCATGGCACACGTCCATGGAGAGTATTCTAATGCATTGTGTATATTATATAATAGTCTCGCAAGATCTGTGAAGGCTTTGTAATATATGCAATGAAGTTGAACTTGCGTGATGCAAGGGGAAAGGAATCATATATGCAAATCTTTCTTTTCAGACTCCTTTTTGCTCAATAGGATATAAATTATAATTAGCTACAGATGAATAAGAGGATTAATTGAGACAATATATTCCCAATAAATACATTAATCCATTCAAGGATTCAATATAGCCCTGAATCCTGTCTACAAAAATACATAGTGTTGGGACTAGCTTGTGGAAATCTTATGAAACCTGTTCACAGACTACAAAGCTCCCCGGGTTGATGGTAATACTCTTGGTGCAATTATCAGTTTTATAGATTCCAACAAGTCGATCAGCCAACTCAAACATGTTATTGCGGAGACTGCACATTGCGAAAGGAGATGTAAAACATCCAAATCACAGCAACATATGTGAAAATCTCTTGCGCAATGTGAAAGGAAATTACCTAATGATGATGAATTGTGCGTCCTTAGTGCGGTCTTTAATGTAATGACCCACAATAGAAACATTTTTGAAATCTGAAAATAGGAAAACTCAGAATGTAGTTAAGATGGGAGTTCAGACAGGAGGTTCAAAAGAGGAACAATGGCTAAACAAAATCCATGGGCATACCTAAAGCTGCATCAATTTCATCCATTACATAAAGTGGAGTAGGTTTGTAGTGGTGCAGGGCAAAAACCAGAGCCAAGGAGCTGAGCGTCTGATTATGAGAAATTCAGATAAGTCCGAGCCAAGCAGATTATACAGAAAAGTAATGCTACCCAAGTAACCAAGATGAAATCAAACATGTATTAATATATACCTTTTCACCACCAGACAAGTTAGCAATATTCTTCCAGCTCTTTTTGGGTGGCCTTACACTGAAAACAACACCTTCAGAGAAGGGATCCAATGAGTCAACTAACTCAAGTTCTGCATCACCACCCAATGTAATCATCTGCAGGAAATATGAGACTCATCACAAACCATTACCACTCAGGCCAGCTAAACACAACAGCAATATTTGTGTACATAAAAAGGAATGGACCGTAAACATCTACAACATAGTTAATTACTATTGTGTAGCATTATATTATCAAAAGATCTCAAAAAGAAATCCAAATATATTTGTTGTGCAGACTGCAAATAAATAAAAAGAAGCAATATCACATTATCACAAGAGCAGAAACATTTAGAGTTAATACAACTAAAGAACAAAAAATCACATCCTCCTCTCAAACCTGATACATCTCTTTCAGCTTCAGCGAGATCATGTTAAAGCCAGCCATGAATTCATCCAACCTGAATACATTAAACAGATCATACAAAGGGATCTTGAAAAGAGAATATTATAAAATGTCACGTAAAATAACTATCAAAGATTCACCTCCTCTTCCTCAATTCATCATATTGCTTCTTTATGTCATCACGCTCTTGGGTAACTAAATTAAGATCTGCTACTCGTTCGTTGTACAAAGACACTTTGTTTCGGTACCTAATAATACAAGTAATGTTATCTACAAGCAAAATTGTACTTTAATATTAACCCCCAAATCAAACAGGGACCTTCACAATCCATATCAACATTAAAAACCTAGGAGAAATCCATGCATACTCTGAAATTGAATCGAGATTAGGGTTCATGTCTTTGAGTTGAGCTTCAAGAAGTACCACCATCTCTAGAGCCTTATTAAGATCACATGTTTCACCAAGAGTTGCTTCTGACAAAACTGTTTGAATCTTCTCAGGATCAACCATATCCTTCTGAATCCTGTAATATTATGAAAGGACACAAAATAGCAGAGCTAGTCAATATATGAAGATGAAAACGTCATCTCCCTGAGAGAGCAAAAGGCTTACTGCTCCATGTGTTTCATGAGAGCAACGTGTAGGTCATCAAGCTTTTTCTTGTAACCTTTTCCCTTAATTTCTAACTCTCTGCAGGCTTTCTTCTTATCTTGTAACTTGAACTCAGCATCCACCTGCACCATGTGTTAAATAGGACCTAACATAGGTGTGCATAGCAAAAGAATATTAACAGAGACGCCAGCAAATCAGACCTCAGAAGCTCGCAGCTCATCCACAATTGTCTTCAACTTTTCATAGTCAGATTTTGTTTGATCCAAAACATCTTTGTGTTGATCTATTAACTACAAGCATAATGTTAAGCATTAAAGTAAGTCACTAGCACGTACACAGCAATAAACTTATCAATTCAAAAGCCCTTGCCTCACACAATGACACAAATATAGGCACTAACCTCCTGCGTTTTCTTATAGCTCTCCTGCAGAGCAAAAGCCTTCTGTTCAATATCTTTAAAGGTGGAACTACACTTCTCCTTTTCCGCCATAAGCTTTTCTTTTTCATTCTTCGCCTCTTCAATCCCCTTTGTCAGCTTCTTAATCATTTTCTGATTTGTTTCAATTTGAACCTTGCGGCGGTTGATCTCAGTGTTGTTTTTATCAATATCCTAAGAAATGGTATGGACAAAAAGAAATCTTCTGTTAACTAAGCTCGTAGCTTTCAGCTTCTCTTTGAGATGAGACAATTATACTTACAGATTGAATTTTGTTCACTGTGGACTTCTGGTTTTTCAACTTTTCTCCACCAGCATTTTCAATTTTATGTTGAAGCTCCAAAGCCTATAAAAAAGAGGACATCATGATGGAAATATGGCCCACATTAAACTCAAGTTCACACCTCAATTTGCAATAGCTTGGAATGGCCATGCCTGTGGATCTCAAAAACAAGATACAAAGAACCTAAGGGAGTAATGCTAAACAATTGAAGAACAAGTGTTCGAGTATTTGTTTCTGAAAAAGAATTGAGAATGTATCAGTAGGAGATTTCTATAACCAAGCCATGGACAATAACAATCAGGGTCAAAGGTAAAATGATACTAGTTAGATACAAAAAAAGTTAATGCAACAAGGAAGTGCTGATTGAAATATTAGAATGCATGAAGGTAATCAAATAAAAAATGACCTTCTCTTTCAGTTGTTTTGAACCGTTCAAAAGCCTGTCTATTTCTTTCTCCTCAGCACAAATGATTGTATCCAGTTCCTTGAGCCTATTAACTTCTTCTTTTGTTGGTTTGGATGCTGCCTTGAGGGAATCTAGTTGTTTTTCCAGATCTATTGACAGTAACTTTAGACTGTCTATCTGCCATAGAGACATTATCGTGTGCAATTAATTCTTACCACAAGAAAATGAATGGAAGAATAAAAGTTAAATATGTAAGCTACCTCCTTCTGGCTTTTCGCTAACTCCATCTCTCGCGCTGAAATTTGTTTCTCTGCATCCTGGTAACTCTTTGTTGCGTCAGCTAGTTTATTTCGCACTGTTCTTAATGCTTCAGCCAAATCAGAAAGCTCCTTTTCAGCATTTGCAATAGCTTCTCCAGAGACACTTGAAGCACGGATAGATGTTCCCATTTTGCCCCCACGTGGCCTGCCTCCCCCACCACTCATAGTTCCAGATTTTTCAAAAAGAGCACCATCAAGCGTAACAACACGCCAAAATTCTCCTTTTCCACCATAAGCAATGCGAGTCGCCTACATAAAAGTGAATTAAGTCTCGTGGTACATCCAAAAAACAACTTAAAATTATCCGAAGAGGTCTATAAATGATCATTGAAGGATATCTTCTCTGCAACACCAAAGATGTTGCTTGACTTTCTTATGAGGTTGATAACATTTTCCAATAAGCATTTTTAAAATGAATAAGCACAATATGGATGGAATGGTACAAAGAACAAGAGCATTCATTGTTCGAACCAACCTGATCAATATCTTTAGCTAGAAGTGTGTTCCCTAATGTAGCAAAAAATGCAAGTTTCATCCTGTCATCCTGAACTTTGATCAAATCAAATAGCCGTGGAACACCTTCTGGAGTGTCTATTTTCTCCTTTAACCTAGGTAAATGATTCGCTTGCTTCTCCTGGAAAAAGTAAAAACAAAAATGCAGGTTATTTGGTAGTATATAAAAGAATGTCAAAGGAAGATTACAAATGCAAGACAAAATTCAACCACATTCAATAATGAAACAAATGGATAATCAAGGGTTATGACAATCTGAATACTTTCTATAAAAACTGAGAAATTCTAATCGTTTTGTATTTTGTTTTCCACAGGAAGAATTCCAAGACAAGAAACTGCATTTTAGTTATTCTGGCAGCCAAAATTTATGAAAACAAAGAAGTGGACTCCTGGGATATTCATCTCAGTGGAAAACCATGCATTATAAAGTAGTGTAAAATAGTGAATGAAAATCTTGGTTTAAGGAAATCAAAAAGGCTGCCATTACAGAGTTTAGCAATTTTCATCTGGCACAAACAAAAAAATAAAATAATCAAGTAACCAACGCATCTGGCTTAATAACTAAAAATTTTGAAAAGAATATGACAGATCATTTTATCAATTTTATTATGCTCAACAAATGCTAATTGACATGAAACCTAGATAAATTATGCCTAAAACAACACTGGTTAAAGCATTTGTATACCAGAATCATGAAAGTAGCAACACCAAGATCCTGATTACGAAGCAACTCAACGCATGATTGTGCTGCAGAAGTGGTTTCCACTACAATATAATCAAGTCCAGGGCATGCAGTTGATATGGCAATGTCAAATTTTGCTGCAAAGACAATATTCTTGATTAGAAAAATATCCCAACCAGATTAATTAAGCAGAGAGCTCTAATAAGTGTCTTTTGTTTCACTACCAAGACAAGACACCAAAGTGCAGAGTGATATACTCTAGTAATTTCGCATTGCAATGGAAACAACAAAGATATATATTGATGGGTCAAAGAAAAGACTTGTGATATCATCAAGAGAGTTTAAAACATGTTGGTTTAACATTCCCAAAAGAATGCTTTCATTAACCAAATTTAGTTAAAATTCTATGCATGTCAAAACTTGTGTTTCAGCTTAATTTAAAGCACACAAAATGGGGCTCACCATCAATTGCTCCCAAGTCTCCCATTCTGCCATATATTCCAGGTATAAGGTTTGCTTCCTTAGCTTGGAGTATAGCTTTCAAAACTGATCCCTGGTTCTTTTCAGATTCCATGACAGATGAAAGCTCAACAACCTTTTGCCTTGCAGCTTGTTCAAGAGGAATCAGCTTCTCTTGTTCTTCAAGGCATTTCTTAAATTGCCCAAGGTGAAATGATTTCATTACAAACCATACAAGAAATGATTAAAGCAAAAACAGTTATACAGATGTTTACCTGCTCCATTTTACGTGCATCAGATGCTTTGAGTTTGAGATTCTGTACTGTATCCTGAACATCTTTCAGGCCTGAAGTCTTTTTCTCAATTCTTTCACGTATTTCACTTATTTGTTTCTGCGCATCTTCATATGCAGCACGACCTCCTTCATGCTGTAACAGGGATGGTAATATCCAGTCAGAACTGAATGAAAGCCAACTACCACACTCAAACTGTGCCCATATTTTCACAAAGCTGATAGCTAGGGGTGGGTAAGCTATGGTTTTGGGCTTTCGGCCCCAAACCAAACCATAAAATTACAGTTTCAAAAAATCTATAACCCAACAAAACCAGATTTTCGTATAAAAAACCAAACCAAATTGTAGTAATGCGGTTTGGTTAGATTTATTCACAATTTATTAATTAATAATACAATATGTATTCAAATTGTAATAATTAATACTACGTAACAACAAAAATATAAGAATATACTATATTTCAATTACTTGGAGAGCAAAATAAAATATTGTTGCATTTGACAAGGAATACTACTTGATATACAAAAGGTTGATACATAAGCAGTGTTATGTAAATATACATAGGTAGGTTAAATATAAGACATTTTATCAATCTTTTGAATTAGAGTGTGTACTTGAAAGATTATGTTTTCTTTGAGGGCCAAATGTAAGGTAGCTTATTTTCAATTAATTACTTTGGTAGTTTGTATTACATTTTATAGGATTTGAACATGTTCCATTGGGTTGAAGATGACAGCAAAGATAATAATAGAACAATATTAACAGTGCCATATTTTTTAGAAAATGTTTAAATATTAGGCAAAATTTATTTTTTCAAATAATAAACCAAATCATTTTATAAAATTTCAAACGACTGTGAAGTTTCAAACCCTAAGCAAAGAAACCATGAAAAGAGAGTTTGTAAAACCTTGTTTATTACACTGTATTGTCATCACCCCTACTAATAACGGAATAACCCTATAGGCCAGTAAATGATTACACCAATCACTAGGACCATGAACTAGGATATAGCATTTGAAATGATGAGAGAGATGGTCAATAACAAAGTATTATATGAAAGTTGTAAAATAAAAATAAACAAAAAATGTAGCAAGAACGTAGAAGAATAACCTCACCTTTTCAACCAAAAGTTTCTGTTCACCTGCGGCAACATCTAGTTGTCCTCTATGCTCAATCAATTGCTTTTCCCATGGTTCGAGTTTCGTGCGAACATCAGCAAGCTCCCTACGGAAAACTTCTGTTTCAACTGTGAAACAAAATAGAATGAAATTGTATGAGTAGCCGCGATGTGTAACCTGATCATTTAACAATGAAACCAAGGTACAAATCAGTCTCATCATCTATGATCAACAATATAAAAAACTACTTTTTTTGGGGTTTGCTTTTGACTTGAGTGGCACTGCCTCCTTTCTAAGTGTACACTTTAATGCATTCACATAAATCCAGGTAGACATATTGTATTCTACGCAAAAGCATATGATACATTGGCCTAGATATAAGTCTGTTCGAGATTTTGTTTAGGCAGAGTTATGCTCCAAAGTCAACACACTGGAAAAGGGAAGGAATGAGTGGTTCTTGGAAAATTGAAATGCATGCAGGCCATTTGTGGAGGATTTATAGCATTTCATCAATGGAGCCTCGGAGAGTACTCCTCAAATTATTTTCCTCATGCATCCCTCCTCCACAAATTCCAATTGAAAAATAAAATACATGAATCTTTTTATAAGGATTTCAGCAGGCAGCATGTTTAAATATTGTGTACAGTCAAGGCAATACGCTAATCCTAAAAGATGATCATTGTCAGGAATACCACATATCCACAGCCCACTCACATTTCACTGATGTGTGTGCATTACGACACAAAAAGAAATATAATAGAAAAATATTTTCCATAATGAATAGCAAGATCAAATATAGTTCAAAGTCAATTCCTATGTCCATTAACATAATTCTAGGATGGAGCAACCTTTAGAATTTTCTTTGATTTCTTCCAAAATTTTCTCTTCATCTACTAAGCGTTTCTGTAGATTAGGAATATCTTCCTCAAGCTGGGGTATAACATTATCAGAGTCCTCGCACTCTTTGGTAAGGTTACCAATCTTGGTTGAATCCTGAATTGATGAAAAGAATCAGAGAAATCAATAATGGCTATAAACAAGAAGCAGTAATCTATGTGGTACAACTTAACAGGAAATGTATCACATACCTTTCCCATTTTTTCATCAAGCTTTTTCATCTTTTGCTTTAAGTGCTTAAAGTCTTCTCGATATTTCAGATCCTGCCTTTCAAATTCTTTAAACTCATCTTTGCACCGCCTGAGTTCACTATCTAGTTCCTAAACATTAAAAAAGACAACAATTTGTCATCTATAGCCACTTCAGTATTTTCCAAATGGCAAGGAAAAAAATAGAAAAAAGGAACTGAAAGAACAAGCATACAGATGGGAAGGGCAAGGAGGGTTAACCAAAAGTTTGAAGAAACCTAAAATTGCAAACCTCTTGTCTTTTCATAGACTTCATGTGCACAGTTTCAAGCTCTTTCAATTCTTTTTTACTTTCTTGTATTTTCTCCCTGTTAATTAAAACTAACAAATGTGATCAAAATCTGATTGCCTATCCATGGATTGTTAAAGTCTCACAAAACACACCTGTCAATCTTTACATTTTCTTCAAGATTTAAAACAGTGGCCTGCAGTTCTGCTACTTCAGAGACATTTTTTTCAGAGGCAAGTTTGGTGGCTTTCTCTTGCCATTTTAGCAATGACAATTCTTTAAGCATATAGTCTTCTGCTTCATTCTTGACACCCTGGACAAACCAGCAATATAATTGTTAAATTTCCAAAAGTGCATTCTTGAAGGTTAATGCCATGTTTGAAAGCAATTATCATAAAATTTCACCTCCAAACTCTCTCTCTCTTTCTCAGCTAACTTAACCATTTGAACCACTCCAGCTCTCTTTTCATTAAGCACTTCAACCCTGAAGTCAAAAAAGAGTGAGAAAACATTTGAATCACTAAAATACACAACTTCATCAGAAATTCATTGTGCTAGTAATTGTTTAGAGGGAGGAGGCAAAAAGCATAAGATACTTAAGAACATAATAATTCACACCTATGTAGGTTCAAAAATATACATGATACTGATGATAGTGAAGAAAATGAGCACACTTTGCTTTTGTTTCGCAAACATGTGCTACTAAACACAATAATATATAACTATATATATATATATGTGTGTGTGTGTGTGTGTGTGTGTGTACATGTATATATGGATGTATAAGCCCCTCCATCCCATTACATTAGTTTCCTTTCTCTAATATTTCAAAGTATGTACAAGTAAAATTCTATATATTATAGTATATTCTAAAACTATGGGATTATGCGATTCTAACAAAGACCCCACTTTAGTATTTTTTTGTTTCATATATACATCTGATAACAAGTCAAAGTTCATAAACAAACAGCAACAAACAAGCCTAGTGTAGTGGGACAGAGTGAATGCTGCTTATGAAAGAAGATTATTAAGAAAAGCTGTTAACTTCCTTCTTATGAAATTTAGTAATTTACATAGTACATTGTTATGTATTATGGTTAAGTGCCAACAGCATTTGGCAACAAAATGAAAGTGAGAGCTTTGTTATTTAAGGATTCAAGGTTCCAAGGAGATCAGTTTACTTACTGTTTAAATGATTCATCAATCTTTTCAACATATTTGTTAGTTCCAATTATATCCTCTAGATACTCAAGAAAGCCTTCATCATGGGGACCCTGTGCTTTTGGCTTCATCAGTGAAATTTGCTCCACTTCACCCTGAAGAAACCCAAACCACAAGCAAAGCAACAACATGCTGCAAGTTCATATTCTCGACCAGCATTTAAAATATATATATATATATATATATATATATAGTAATTAAAGTGTAAACATTTGAACCTGGAGAATCAAAAACCGGTTGTTATCCAAGTCAACACCCTTCCCTCTCAACAATTTAGTCACTTCCGTAAAATTACTGGTTCTATCGTTTATATAATACTTCGAAGAATTATCCCGAAACGCAACCCGTGTAATGACAAAATCACTTCCTGGCACAACTTCATAAGCACCATCATCCTGTAATGATTCATAAATTAGCAACCTGAACATATACATGTGTTGTACATATATATGATGGCATGAGGAGACAATATACCATATCAATAATCTCTTGAAAGTGAACAGAAACACCAGCACTGTCCAAATTCTGATAATTTGTGGAGTTGTGAATAAGTTCTGACACTTTATTTAGCCTCATCTGCACGTCAATAAAGCCATGCGAATTTTTTATAGATTTGACAACAGCAACTGTAAGAATCGAGTCCCTTGTATGTTAATAGAGAAAGAAGTTTCCCATGCACTCACTAGACATAGGAAATGAAACCAATTGACCACTGATAAACCTCAAACAATTGTACAGATTGCTATCTTAAAACAATTAAAGATACAAGGCCAAGAAACGGTAACCAGAGAGAGCACAAAAGTAAAGAAGAATTACATGCAATCACTAGGCATAAAAGACAAACCAAACTTAAGGCTATCAACCCTGAAATATGAACTTTAAACACACCAGGATCGAATGGAAAATAAAGCAAATTGCTATCTGAAAACAATTAACTAATTAAGTACGATAACCTCAGCCCTAACTAATGGCTACATAAACATCAAGAAAGCATTATAGAAAGCACATAAACTAAAGAATAGATGCATTCCAACTGAAGGCAACCAAATTACAATCCTATACGAAACTTTACCTGTTTAGCTCTCTTCCCAAAAACAAAAAGCATAGCATCTATGACGTTACTCTTGCCGCTTCCATTAGGACCGACCACCGCTGAGAAGCTCTAAACGCAAAAAAAAAAAAAAAAAAAAATTAAAAAAATAATAATAATAATAATAATAATTCGCTAAATTTTGCAAGAATAATATAATAATAAATTAACATTAAAAATAGAAATTTAAATAAATAAATTCCAAAACCAGATAGTAACCCAAGTGAAACGAATTCTAATCTGTGCAGTGTGCTCCTCGCACTTTCAACAGCTTCAAGAATTTGCTAATTCAACAAATTTCAAAAATAAACCCTAACCTTGTGGAATGGGCCAACGCGCTGTTCACCCGCATAAGATTTGAAATTCCGCATCACCATCTCCTTAATAAATAACCTAGGAGGTCTGCTCGCCGGCGGAGCGGCCTCTGAAGTGGGCTCGTCGGCGGTCATGGTCGGCTCCATTTCTATAACCATCACTCAAAAATCGAAAACAAGTGAAATTTTGAGCGTAGAGAATAATTGACTAGTTTTGCCCAATTAATTAGTGCCCTCCTGGTTTCCCTTCAGAATTTTAAACGGTCGAAATATATCTATAGGCGGGAAAACTAATTCGTGGCGATCCAGTAAGGTGGCCTGTGTGGGCCTTCAGCACATTACTAGTACCAAAATATTTAGGGAAAACCCTAGCCCAGTACCCATCCCCAAAGATAATATAGAGTCAAAGCTCTACATTTTAAATCTTTAGACTTTAGGCCCTATCAATTAAGAAACTTAAACAAAACCAAATAAACATAGTTAATTAAGCCAAAATGATAAAATACTGAAATGCCCTTGCTTGAGAAAATACCCAAATACCCCCAAATACCCTTCCTCCCCAATATTACACTTACCAAGTTTTTTGTATTTAGCTTACCAAGTTTTTCATATTACACTTACCAAGTTTGTGTTGTTTACCTTACCAAAGGTTCCAATACAACACTTACCAATGTTTTGGTATTTGGCTTACCAAGTTTTTCAATATATATTACACTTGCCAAGTTTTTGTATTTGCCTTACCTTGGTTTCAATATTATTCTTACCAAGTTTTATGTATTTGGATTACAAAGGCTATCATAATTACTCTTACCAACTCTTACCAGGTGTTTTGTTTTTGGCTTACCAAGTGATTCAATATTGCACTTACTAAGTTTTTTGTATTTCGCTTACCAAGGTTTCAATATTACACTTACCAAGTTCTTTGTATTCGGCTTACCCAGGGTTTCTATAGTACGCTTACCAAGTTGTTTGTATTAGGTTTACTAAGTTCATTATTACACTTACCAAGTTCTTTGTACACAGTTTACCACATTGACAAAGTCGTTTTTTTACACGGTCATTGGGACGTACAGTGTGAACCATCCAAACCTCGTGAGTACCTCTCTGAAGGAAGCAGTGACCAGCTCACGGTCACCGGATGGCGCGCAGACCGTCCATCCCACCGCGGTATCAGAATCGAAACCACTGGACGGTCCAACTCACGGTTACCAAGGGTTTCAATATTCGACTTACCAAATTTTAGGTACATATTTACCAAGTGTTTCAATATTGCGCTTACCAAGTTTTAGTTTCATGCTTACCAAATGTATCATAATCTGACTTACCAAATGCTACTAGGCTTACCAAGTGATTCAATATTACACATTCCAATTTTTTATTTTTTTACACTTACCAAGTTTATCAAAACTAGACTTACCCACTTTTGGTAAACCATATCACTACGTAGGTAAGTGACATAAAAATTTTCACGATTGATTCTTTCATTCATTGCTGAAATTTTAAAAAGTTCACTAAAAACTTGGTATAACAATATCATTATGTTGGTAAATGACATAAAAAGTACTTGGTAAACCATATCACTATGTTGGTAAGAGACTTACAAAAACCTGGTAAACCCTAAACCCTAAACCACGCATCAATATGCTGGAGAGAGACATACGAAAACCTGGTAATCTAAATTACTATGTTGGTAAATCAAATACAAGATACTTGGTAAATCATCTATCATTAATTGGTAAGAGACATAACAAGATAGTGGTAATTTTATCCCGTTAAGGGTTTAGGATGGAAAATGATTGTCATTATTACGATTAAATGATTTATGCATTGTTCCTATTTTGTCAATGAAAGCATCTGCGTACTAAGTGTGTGTGTATATACATGAAATAAGTATCTACGTGGATGTGTCACATTGCATTCCTTAAGATAATAGTCAATGTTTCCGTAGTAATGTTCCACGTTTGTAATCAAGGTGTTCGTTTTAATATTCAATCGTACCTTATCGGATGTCACGTTGCATTCCTTCAGATAATAGTGTATGTACCCGTAGTAATGCTCGACGTTTGTGTTCGTTTCTTCATCCAATGGTACCTTATCGGATGTCACGTTGCATTCCTTAAGGGAATAGTCTATGTACCCGTAGTAACGTTCCACGTTTGTAATTAAGGTGTTCGTTTCTTCATCCAATCGTACCTTAGCGGATGTCACGTTGAATTCCTTAAGATAATAATGTATGTACCCGTAGTAATGTTCGGCGTTTGTTATTAAGGTGTTCGTTTCTTCATCCAATGATACCTGATGGGATGCCGCGTTGCATTTCTTAAGGGAATAGTCTATTCCCGTACAGTTTTTTCGACGATGTATCGTTACGTTGTAAGCTCTTTTTGAAGGTATATCTCATGGTTTGGTAGTTAACGCCGTACACGAATGCAAAAGTGAATATTCTTTAACTTGGTAACTAACACTTCATGAACATGGTAACCTGGAATAATTATATATGGTAAAGGTGGGTTGAATGCGCATGGTAAATCCTAAGCAATGACTTGGTAAAGGAGAAATTGAAAGGGTTTAGGAGTGGATGACGGTACTTTGCAAGGTAGATTTATTCCGTCCATAATCAGTGCAATTGTGTCAATATGGTAATTGATTTGGTGTCTTAGTTGGTAAGTATTATGAAATGTGATTTAATATATAATTATATTAACTTTAGTTTTATATATAATATAATAAAACACAATTATATTTTAAAGCAATTTAAAGAATTAAATTAATTAAATGTTTTTATTTATTTACCAGTGTGTTGCAAAATGATACTTACCAATTATGTATAGCCTATTTACCAAATATTTTATACCGGGATTACCAATGGACACTGAAGTCTATTTACCAATGAGCAATATATCCTATTTACCAAGTTTTGTGTACCGGTTTTACCAATGGACTGTATAGCCTACTTACCAAGTTTTTGGTATTTAGCTTACCACGGGTGTCATGAGCAAACTTACCACGTTTTCAGTATCTGACTTACCAATGTCTTCATTATTATAGTTACCAAGTTTTTGTATTTCGCTTACCAAGTGTTTCCAATGAATATGATGTACACACATTAATAAAGTCGAAATGTCTTTAAAAAAATGCAGAGGGACGGTCACACGGACTGTGAAGGATTAGCGTACTGAAACCATCCATGTAACTCTGATCAACACAGACTTGACGGACGGTCTTGGGATGGTCCAGTGGACCGTCCCTTTCTTACCAGGACCGTCCAGACAAAAAACATTTGGTCAGGGACGGTGAGGAACAACTTACCAATTTCAATGTATACGACTTACCAAGTGTAATGTAAACGACTTACCAAGTTCAATGTATATGTTTTACCAAGTTCAATGTATATGACTTACCAAGTCCTTAATATTTACCTTAGTTCAATGTAAATGACTTACCAAGCTCTATGTTTATGATTTACCAAGGTTAACGTATATGACTTACCAAATTTTTAATATTTATCTTACCAAGTTTAATGTATATGACTTACCAAGCTCTATGTCGTCTCCTGATTTGAATTAATTAGAACAGTTAGCTTTTTTAATTACTTTGGTAAAGAAATGGTAGGGTCTATTATTGGAGTCAAAAGAGGGGATGGGGTGCAAACTCAACAAAAAATGGGTATGGGGCATTTACTCTAAGAAAGTTTGATTTTTGGGGACTAGGCCCTTATTTTCCGAAATATTTACATGACGCCATTGACCGACAGCTCGTAATATTGGCCAAAACTAACCCAATTTAAAGCGACACCGTTCATTTAAAAATCTAACAATTCTTTACGTCTTTTACATTCACAAATGCGTGTGTTGCGGCGAATTTTGATCTTTCCCTCGTCTGAAATAGGAGTGATATCAAGTCGAGTCAAGCTCGAGTATCATGATACTCGAGCTTGAGCTTGACTAAAGATATTCGAGTTCGAGCTCGAGTATCATCGAGTTCGAATTTAAGCTCGAGTAGTTCGCGAATATGTTTTTTTGTTAAGCTCGAACTTGAGTTGGTAGCTTAAGTTTGAATTTTATTTTATTTTTTCTTAATAGTTTTTTTGGAGGAGCCTATGTTGTTTCTTATTACTTACTCCATTTTTAAAAAATTAAAACGGACTCACAGTTCACGCAGTCCAATACACATTTTAAATCATTAATAACTCAAATTCGGTACAAGTAAAATTCTAAAAGTTGGATATTTAAAAACTACTCGACGAGACGAATCTAACAACATCCTACTTTGCTATATTTTAACTTGTATAACTATGATAAAATTTTAAATCAAAGTGAATGTGTGAATAATACTAAATTTCCCAACGTTTCAATTTATTAATAACGGAGGGAGTATTTGATTTTGAATTTTTAACCATAGTCTAAAAGACAAATTCAATTTGATACTTGACTGTTGTGCTGGTTATTGTACAGAACTAAATTCTTTAAAAATATATATATTTTAATTTTTTAGAGTGACTATTTTCCCTCGTTTAGATATTTTAAATAAATGACATTTTTAATAGAATATAGAGTGGACTGTGAGGGAAAATATGAGACGAAAATTGATAAAAATGTATGACAAGGGTGTCATCGAGTCGAGTCAAGCTCAAATGCTCGAGTACTAAAATACTAAAGTTTGACTTGATGCAAGCTCGAGCTTGAGCCGAGTAGCAATAGTCGATTACGAGTCGAATTTTTTCCGAACCGAGCTGAGTCGAGTACGAGTAGCACTACTCATTAATCACCCATAGTCTGAAAGTATGGTAGGAAAGTATCACTACAAGAATAACCCTTAAACTCTTAATTTTTTGATTCGGGACCACGAGAGCTCTTATATTAGGTTGATCTTTTTTTCTTGTCTATTTTTATTATTTTTTCTTAAAAAGTAGTATAATGTACTATTATTTTATTGTGTGTGTAAACTTCAAATCCTATTTAGAGGCTGTTTGTTTTCCCTTAGAGTCTCTTTGTTTAACTTTTTTTTTTTTCTTCTTTTTGACTTTTCCTTCACCAAAAAGTTTTTTTTTTAAATTTTTTTTAGCGGTTTGTTTTGCCTATTTGAAAAAGTAAAAGAAGAAGCAAAACTTAAAATTCTCATTTTTTTAAAAGTAAGTAGGGGGTTACTTTTAGAAAAATGAGAAGTCATTTTGGAATAAAAATACAACAATATCCCTATCTAATAAGGAAATAAAATCAACACTAAATATTATTATAAGATTTATGCCCATTTTAGTAATTTTAATGTATAAAAAGTCATTTTACGTATAATTTATCCAAACATGTGTTCATTTGAAAATCAACTTTAATAATTTTAATCCAAACAATTATTTGGGCTGCTTTTGCTTTTGAATTATCCTTCTCCTTTTTTCCACTGACTTCTCCTTTTTTTTTCAAAAGCCGCCTGTTTGTTTTGCCTTAATTTTTCTTTTTTTTTTTTTAACTTTTGCTTCTTCAAAAAGCCCTTTTGAATTTTTTTAGATGTTTGTTTTGACTTTTTTTTAAAAATAAAAGGAGAAGCAAAAGTTAAAATTCTATTTTTTTTTTCAAAGTAGGTAGGGGGTTACTTTTTTTAAAAAAAGAGAAGCCATTTAGTAATAAAAATATAGAAATAACCCTATTTAAAAAGGAAATGAAATTAATTATAAATATCCTTATAATATTTATGTCCATTTTAGTAATTTTAATATATCATAAGTCCTTCTACGTACAATTCATCCAAACATGTCTGTTGAAAAGCAATTTTAATAATATTCATCCAAACAATTATTTGAGCTGCTTTTGTTTTGAATTCTCCTTCTCTCTCCCTCTCCTCATTCTACTGACTTTTTCTTTTTCACAAGCCAAAACAAACATGCCCTTAATTTTTCTCCTTTTAACTTTTGCTTCTTCCAAAAGTCATTTTGAATTTTTTTAGCTGTTTGTTTTGACTTTTTTAAAATAAAAGAGAAGCAAAAGTTAAAATTCTACTTTTTTCAAAGTATGTAGGGGTTATTTTTAAAAAATGAGAAGTCATTTAGTAATAAAAATACAAAAATAACTCTATTTAAAAAAATAAAATTAATTATAAATATCCTTATAATATTATGTCCATTTTAGTAATTTTAATGTATCAAAAGTTCTTCTATGTACAATTCATCCAAACACATTTCCGTTGAAAAACAACTTTAATAATATCCATCCAAACAATTATTTGAGCTGTTTTTGCTTTTGAATTCTCCTTCTCCCTCCTCCTTCTTCTATTGACTTCACCTTTTTCACAAGCCTTATATTCTTTCACATTTTTTTGTAATTTAAACTCACTACAAGAATTTTCTATTTTGGCGGTTAAAATTTTTTGATAAAATTTAATCACTAAAGAGATTAACGACCGAATTTGCGATCTAAATTTATTAGCTACCACAGTTTTAGCTATCGAAAATCGTTAATTATCATATTTTAGCTATCAAATTCATAATTTTTCTAATAATGAATGTTGATCAACGTATATAGTTCCCCGACAAGGCTTTGGTGTATATATGGAAAATACTTTATTAATTTAATTATCGCGAAGAGAATAGCGCTGGACCTTTTTAATGTTGCACCTACTTTCTTTTCGTTATATTTGTTAATAGTATTCTCTAGGGACTTTCATTTTCCCCTCCATTTTTTCCCCATACTTTTTTTCCATCCATAACTTGCTTTTAATATAGGATTTACTCCCTCCGTTTTTTTTTAACTTCACCCATCCTGCACTGCACGCAATCCAATGCACATTTTCAATCATCAATATCTCATATTATATATAAGTAAAAATTATAAAAGTTTGATATTCTAAAACTACGTGATTAGACGAATCCAACAAGATCTCATTTGACTATATTTTATCTTCTATAACTATATGAAAAAATTGAATTAAAGTTACTCAATGAATAGTATCTACTATGCTAATGGTGAACTTAAAAAAAAACGGAGGGAGTACTTTATTTCAGTCGATGAAATATTTATCTGCATTGGAAGGCCAACTTGCCTTTAATTGCAGTACAAAATAAAAGGTATTGAATTATATATGGGAATTGTTCTAAATCTTTATATGTTAAATATTTATAGTTATTTGAAAATGTTGTATACTACTCCCTCCGTCCTAGGGATGAAAACGGTACGGATACGGTCGGATAGTGTCGGATACGGATATTATCCATATTTTTTTTGTCGAATTCGGTATCGAATACGGATGGGCCGGATACGAATACGGTCTCGGATATTTCGGATTATGGATACGGTACGGATACAGGACGGATATATGACGGATACGGATTCAATCGGATACAGATTATCGGATAATTTTTTATATAATTTTTTTTGAAAATTTGATATTTTTTATAATTATTAATATTTTTTAATTATTAAATAATAATATATTAATATATTCGGATATCCATATTTAAAATCCGGATAATATCCTATCAATTTTCGGATACGGTCGGATATTCTCGGATATGGTTAAGTATTTTCGGATATTAAAATACGGATTCGGATTCGGATACGAATATTGAAATATCCGGCCGGATAGTCGAAAACGGATTCGGATTCGAATATAATCGGATACGGGATCGGATCGGTCGGATATTTACCGTACCGCTTTAACCCCTACTCCGTCCCACGAAATTTAGGCACTATTCCTTTTTGGAGGTGTCACACGATATTTGGTAACTTTCCATTTTAAATAAATTAAAATAATATAAATTTAATTAGAATTTTAATTGTTATCAAATCACATTAAAAGTGTTTACTTTTATTATTCTGCACAAATTCATTAAACAATAAACATTATCAAAATTCATTAAAATTTTAAACACAAATGGCCTACACCACTTTTAACTACTAAAATCCTACCACCTAAATTAATCGTGCAAGTGGCCACATTTCACGGGACGGAGGGAGTATATGGTGCAGTCTTGTAGTAATTCAAACTTTTCAAATATCCTCGCAAATGGGAGTGGCAACAACATTACAAATTTAAGATCAGAGCCCCCCCTAGCCTTACTAGTAAAACACAGGCAGGATTAGCATTTAGCCAGAGTCTCATTACAAGAACTGATAATAGTAGTAGTTAATAATATTGGGAGACAAGTAGTGAATTGATGGCGATGATGATGAATTAGGTTTAGTGTAAAGGAAGAATTTTCAATTCAATAGAATAATTCTAAGGGCACTTGGGGCCGCCTTCCTTGGTCTTCCAGTTGTTGTAGCAAGGGCAGACACCTTTGTTGCCATAAAAGCCAGGGGGAACACACAGGCACTTCCTGCAGCATTTCTTGCAGAAGAACATGCACGGCTTGTGGTATTGTGTCTTGCTGCATCTCCTCGAACACTGCGAGGGGCACTCTGGTCATTTCACACCAAACATGTCAATACTATGGCCGCGTTTGGCAAAACAGTTAAATCCAATCAGTTAATTTATCTCACAAGATAAAATAGCTTATTTAAAAAAATAAAATAACTTAAAACAGTGTTCAATCGGCTCTTTTTAAAACCGCTGCAAATAGCAGCATTTTGGATTTTAGCTTATTCTAGCCGCTAATTCCCAAACAGCCCTGTATGTCATCTCACTCACTGCCACAATCTAACATCCATACACAAATCAACTACACTTTTGACTAGTCAAACTAACAAGGTTTTTTTTTTTCCCTCCAAGAAAAGGAAAATTAAATTACACTCCATCTCAAAATGGCTTCATTCCATTCCAATTTGGTATCGTCAAAACGACAATGTAATATGTTCAAAACGACAATGCAAAATAACACACTTACGGAAGTTCTTGAGGCTGCCAGGTCCATACGCCCTCTGCAAAAACGAAAGAAAGAAACCCCAATTAACCACATTGTCAAAAGAACACCAAAAAAAAAAAAAAAAACAGATAAAACAAACATGAGAATTCTTCCAAAGAATTTTAATAAACAAAACCTTGCTGGAGTGGTGATGGTGGCCCTGTTGATGGGATGATGACAAAACCTAACAAAGCAAAAATTGGAGGGACAAGAAAACTCATTACAACTTACAAGAAGTATAATAATAATACTACCACAGCATATTTCTTCAGACACACTAACAGCATTGCTATATAGTAAGTACTTCACTATATACTATCAAAAAAGGAAAACATTTTTCTTTAAAAAGGAAGGATTCGAACTCACGGGTGTGATCATGTGGAGCAAGGAAATGGCAACAAGTGCAAAGAGCAGAAAGGCAAAAAAGAACTTAGCCATTTCCTTACCAGTAGAGAAAATTCAAAACAAGAAAAGGGGTAGTAGATTTTGGCTTTGCTGTGAGGTATGAGGAAAATGGGGGAGCTATAAATAGAGGGTTTGCCCTACCCTTTCGTCTTGCTGGTATTGGGGCTTCTCACTTCATTGTGGTAGAAATGGTGGGTCCTACCTGGATTAATTACTCTTACCTATCCTCAAGAGCAGGGGTGTCAATTTCATGTTTCCATTCGTGTCGGGTTGATCATGTTGTATAATATTTTAAGTTGGGGTTTGGGTTGACCTGATTTCTGAAAAAACTCAAAATGACCAAATTCAAACCTGAAATTTCTCATGTCGTTCAGGTTCGTTTTTTCGGGTTATAGGCCAAAATTGACACAATTCCATATTTTGGGTCGTGTTCGTGTCAGGTTGAGCAGGTGGTATAATATTTCAGGTCGGGTATCGGGTCGACTTGATTTGAACAAACTCAAAATGACTAAACCCAAATCTGAAATTTTTTGTGTCGGACGGGTTCGTTTTTTCGGATTCGTGCCCAGATTTACACTCGTACTCAAAAGGGGGGATTGTAATAGTTGGAGACACTAGTGGGCTTGTTTGGAAGCCGGCATATTTGGGAGCATATAGCGGATTCAATCAGCATATTCTCTCACAATTCTCTCTCCGAATCTGCTATCTGCTAGTGAATCCGCTGATTCCCAAACATCATCATGTGTTTTACTATTCCAAAGCACAGCTCTTGGTGTGTATTACTATGATGTTTGGGGTTTATTAGTACAATTCTAACATACTTGAAGTGCTTAAATAGACCTAGTTATTAAGTTTTTATACATGGCATTGTCATAATACAACCGATTTTATGATGTAGTATAAAAATATAGGATCCCATTGTCATTCTCACCACACTGCAGTCTGCACCCCCCAAATGGCCAAATTATGAGGGTTTCACATGGTGTGTGGTTTTCTTTGTTTTTGCTTTCATGCTTTTGGGCTTGCGGGCTTGGCTTTATTCATTTTTATTTACTTTTTTGCTTTTCTCTTTAGGGGAGTGAGTGACTAGTGGGTGTGTTTTGATGATGGGGAGTAAATGGTAGCACGAGTGTGCTTGTGTGGTGTAAAGGAATTACGTTATAATTATTACGGACCCACCTGACATATATGTCAGTTCATATTTTTAACGGTTAATAACTTAAATTGTGTACAATAAAAAATTTATAAAAATTTGATATTCTAAAACAACACGCTTAGACGAATCAATAAAGATCTCACTTAACTATGTTTTTTCTTACCTAATTATGATAAAAATTCGAATCAAACTTAAACAGTGAATAGTGACAAAAAGTAAAACGTAACAATAAAAATGAGAAGGATATAGTAAAGTACTATTAAATAAGGATGAATTATATTGGAGTGTGGCAGTGTTTCTGTTGGGTTAAATGAATTTTGGGGCACCTGTTTGATTTCATTTGTTGCCATTTAAGATTGTGGTTATGCTTATTTATAGCATGCAATGTGGAGTACTACTTAGTACGTACTAGTATTTCATTTTCATGCTTGGATTATTAATGAGTTAATTTTTTCTTTCATTTTAGTAAGTGGTGTTAAATTGCTTGAGAACAAAGAACAAAAAACAGTTTTCTATTTTCAATTCAATCAAAGAAGAAAGTTACATCGATATGCATATATATATATCTATCTACCTCTATAATTTACAAAAGAGTCCTCAGCTATTTACAATCAAGTCCCTGTATCCTTATCTAATATGAGATGCTAGCTAACACCTTCATTTAAGACAGTTTCAACACCTCCCCCGCAAGTTGGTAGTTTCTGACAAAGTCCCAACTTGCTGCAATGCTTAGAGAACACTTTGAAGGGTAACCCTTTCGTAAACATGTCTGCTATTTGACATGAGGTAGACAGATACTCTGGATCAATGGACTGATTTCGATAGTGATACCTCACAAAGTGGCAAGCAACATCAATGTGCTTGGACCTTTCATGGTGAACATGATTCTTCACAAGCTTTATAGCTGAATTGTTATCACAGTATATGGTTACGGGCATAGGTAGTGATATATGTAGCTCATGCAGAATATATGATACTTGAAGAACCTCAGAGGCAGTAGCTGATAAGCTCCGGTACTCAGCTTCTGTAGTTGACTTAGAGACCTCTGTTTGCTTCTTTGTTTTCCAGGCAATGAGTGAACTTCCATAAATCAAGCAAAAACCAGTAAGTGACCTCCTTGTATCTAGACAATTTGCCCAGTCAGCATCACAGTAGGCTCTTAGTTGCAAAGGGCTGTCATATGCAAAATGAAGGCCAATACCAATATTATTTTTAATATACTGTAATAAGTACATGGCTGCCTTCCAATGTTCAACAGATGGTTGGTGCATATATTGGCTCAGTTGTTGGACTGAGTAGCAGATGTCTGGCCTGGAAAAGCCAAGATATAATAGCTTACCAACAACTCTTCTGAATAATCTTGGATTGGAGAAGGGAACCCCTTCAATCCTCAGTTGCATTTTAGGTACACATGGTGTTGTGGCCTTCACATTTTCTTGAACCCCAATCTCATCAAGAAGATCTTGGGCAAACTTAGTCTGAACAACATCAAGACCTCTATTAGTTTTGATGATCTCTAAACCAAGATAATAGGATGCATTTCCTAGGTCTTTGATAGTGAATTCATTATGCAAAGCCTTCTTCACCTCCTCCATTCCTTTCTTGTCAGATCCTGTAACCAGGATATCATCGACATACACAACAAGCATAACTGATCCCAGACATGAGTGTTTAACAAATAAACACATATCATGCGTGACTTGCTTGTAACCAAGGGAGACCAGAAATTGAGTAAGGGTGATGTTCCACTGTCTTGGAGCTTGTTTTAAGCCATAAAGGGACTTCTTGAGTTTGCAAACTGAGTATCTTGGGGCACTTAGACCTTGAGGGCAGTCCATGTATACTTCTTCTTCCAACTTTCCATGTAAGAAGGCATTGTTTACATCTAGCTGGAAGATGTCCCATCTGTGAGAGGCAGCCAGAGCAAGTATTAATCTCACTGTAGTTGTTTTTGCTACCGGAGCAAAAGACTCTTCGTAATCCTCTCCATACACTTGATTGAATCCCTTAGCAACTAGCCTTGCCTTGTACTTATTAATTGATCCATCAGGATTGAGTTTAATCCTGAATACCCATTTACACCCAATTGTTCTTTGCCCCGGAGGATGTGGCATAACATCCCATGTTTCATTCTTATTCAATGCATCCAGTTCTGCTTGTATAGCTTCTTGCCAATGAGGATTCCCTTTTGCTTCATCATAATCCTGAGGCAAACTTTCAGTATTTTCCTGAGTTGTACAGATATAGTCTTTGTACTTGTCAGGAACCTTCTTGATTCTCAAAGATCGTCGAGGTAGAGTGGGTTCACATATGGGAGCCATAGCCATAGATGTGCTAGAAGAAGATGAAGGAGACAGACCATCAGGAGGAGGGTCGTCAGATTCAGAAGAAGGTGAAGGATCAACCTGGTTGTCCTCCATGAACAACAAGTTATCATGACTTGTTGCAGATTCTACATGAGGACTTGTGTGCATCACATGGGGTGATGCAGTGGAAGGAGTGCTCATTGGTCCAGTGGGGACCAAAGGTGATGGCAATTGAAACTGAAGTCCACTGGGAACATCAGCAGATATATTTCTATCCAATGCTTCAGTGGGAAGCAGAGTAGAATTCCATTGGGTAGCTGTAGGCTGACAAGAGGTGGACTGAGCAGAAGATTTGGAGTAAGGAAAAATATTATCAAAAAAGATTACATCTCTGCTAACATGGATTTTTCTAGAGATAAAATCTAATACTTTGAATCCCTTTTGAGTACCTGAATTCCCAAGATAAATCCCCTTAGCACCTCTAGGATCAAGTTTCCCTTGAGTAGGTCCTGGTATTTTATAGTAACAAAGACAACCAAAAGAATGCACAGCAGTAAGATCAGGAGGTGCTCCATATAATATTTCAAAGGGAGATTTCCATTTTAATACAGAGGAAGGTAACCTATTGATAACATAGGCTGAGAACAAAATAGCTTCACCCCAATAATTTTTAGACAGACCCGATCCATGAAGCAAACACCTAGCAACCTGTACCAAATGTTGGTGCTTTCTTTCTACCCTTCCATTCTGTTGGGGGGTATAAACACATGAAGTTTGATGAATTATACCAAAAGATTTGAATAACTCAGTACACTTAGAGTTACAAAACTCTGAGCCATTGTCAGATCTAAAAACTTTAACACATGAGTTGAACTGAGTTTTGATGTATGTAAAATATTCACTGATGACTCTATGCACATCCCCTTTAGATACCATCAAGTACAACCAGACAGCTCTAGACGCATCATCAACTAAGGTAAGCATATATCTATAATTGCTACCTGTAGTGACTCTAAATGGACCCCAAATATCAGCATGAACTAAATCAAATAAGGAAGAAGCATGTGACTGGCTGGATTGAAATGGTAATTTCTGGAATTTAGAGACTAAACATGTGTCACATATAGGCATTTTATTGATATCAATATTCATAGGTAGATGAGACATAACCCCTTGAGAAGGATGTCCTAATCTAAGATGCCATATCCAACAAGGATCAATAGAACCATTAGTAACAGCAGCTATAGGAAAAGAACTATCATGAATCTTACTATGATGAACATATAGATTGTTGTGTAATGAGGTGTTGAGAATGAGTTTCCTAGTTCTCCGGTCCTGCGAGGTACAAGAGAATTCATCAAATATAGCAATGCATTTGAGCTGTTTGGTAAGCTTACTAACAGAGATTAGGTTAAGGACAAAGTTAGGCACAAATAAGACATCAGGAATGACAAGGCTGCTGGATAGTCTAATCTTGCCACTGTAAGTTGGTACTCTTTTTGTGCCATCAGGCAGAAGAATGGGAGTGACAAATGTCAGAGGCCAAGGATCGATTAAATCACTGAAGTTAGCACATAAATGGCATGTGGCACCCGTATCTAAAATCCACTCACCTCTAGAGTCTAGCTTAGAATCAAAAATAGTTTGAGAATTACCTGTTCGCTCATAAGCTCCACCAACATAGTCTAGTGGAGTTGAGTTCTGATTTCCAAGGGATGCCAGCTTCTCGATCATCTCTCCCATTTTGCTAAGCATAGAATCTGTAGCAGAAGTTTCAACAGATGCATTAGAGCTCCCTGATACAGCAGCAGCCACTCCAGATTCACCAGATGAAATTCCTCTTTTCTTTTCCATCATAGATTTGTACCAGGCTGGTATGACACCAGTTACATGGAAGCAAGTAGCCTTGGTATGGCCAGTCTTCTTGCACACCTCACACACGGCAGTCTTAGCAGCAAGATGGTAACATTTATCCTTGGTATGCCCCGACTTCTTGCAGTAATTACAGAATAATCCACTCTTGTTGTTAGACTTCCTATTTCCAACATTCTCTCCTGCAGCTAGTAGTGCAAAATCACTTGTACCTCCTCCACTGTTGAAAAGCTCCTTCTGTATCTCAACATTGCTCAAAATTCCATACGCCTTCCCCATGTCAGGTAATGGCTCCATCATCATGATTTGTGAGCAAGTATTTTCATAGCAAGAATTTAAACCCATTAAGAAGTGTAAAAGCAGAAAATCATCATCCTCTTTCATTAGTTTACCAAATGTTTCAGAATCACAACTAGGGAATGGCTTAAGACTTCTAAAATCAGACCACAGCATCTTTAACTCACCGTAATAATCGGATATAGAGCGGTTACCTTGCTGCAAATTAGAAATTTGTTTGTGTAGCTTCAAAACTTGTGGTCCGCACACACGGCCAAATCTGTGCTCGAGCTCTAGCCTTAGCGCTCGTGCAGAAGTCAGGTGAACAACCGTTCGAGCAAGCTCTTGTGTCATGGAATTACGAATCCACATCATGACCAACTTATCCACGCGTTTCCAGAGCTTGAATTGAGGATCAGATTCAGGAAGCGGCGTAATCGAACCATCAATAAATCCATCTTTGCACTTCACACTTAGTGCATCCTTGACTGCAACTTTCCACGCAATCCAGTTTGAAGTGTCAAGAAGAAAACCAGAGAGCTGTAGATTAGATTGATCTGCAGAGGAGAGGATGAATTCCTCTCGAATATTCGAGATCTTACTGGCAGCGCCGCCATCGGAGTCGGTGGATTCTGTATTCACCATATCAATCAATTGAAAGTAATTAATTGACGAATAGAAGAAACAATCACAGCAGCGATAGAGTAGATTGAAGCAGGATTAAACCCGCTCTGATACCATGTTAAATTGCTTGAGAACAAAGAACAAAAAACAGTTTTCTATTTTCAATTCAATCAAAGAAGAAAGTTACATCGATATGCATATATATATATCTATCTACCTCTATAATTTACAAAAGAGTCCTCAGCTATTTACAATCAAGTCCCTGTATCCTTATCTAATATGAGATGCTAGCTAACACCTTCATTTAAGACAGTTTCAACAAGTGGTAGTATATGAGAATATTTTTTAAACACCCCATCTCGGCATCCCCTCAAAGTTAAAAAGAAGAAAAACAAAAAGATACAAGCGTTTCAACGAGCTTGTACTTTTTGTAAAGTTTGGAGTGCAAATTGAAATGCTATCACATTGATTGAATTAAGGGTCTGTTCTGCACGCAGCTTTTGGAAGTTTTAGCTTTTATTTCAAAACATAACCTCGTTCTGTACACTAGTTTTTTTAAGGTTTTAGCCGCGAATTGCAGTTCCTAAAAACTCTACAATCAGAAGCGTTCGATCACACAAAAGACACACTCCAACAATAAGTTCCGACCATTGTGTGGTCACGTTGAATTATCGCTAATAAGTTCAGACCATTGTTTGATTGATTACACACAAAAACACTGCAAACAATATTTACGAATTATAGTCAATGACAACAATGAGGAAGCAGCGGAAAATAGGAGTATATAAAGTCAAAGAAGTGGGGCAGATATTTATAGCAAAGGTCCCAAACAGCAATGATCAAAAAATGTTCATAAAGAGAAATGAATAATGAATTTCCACCACTGGTAAACTGGTAAAAAAAAAAAAAGAAAAAAAGAAAAAAAGGAAAAAAAAAAAAAAGAAGAAGAAGAAGGGGGAGACCCACAAGCACGTGCAAGACGCGTGAACCAACCATCTCACTATTTAACAATAAAGATTAACATATTACGGACATTTAATTCTTGAGTAATAGTGGATATCTTCAAGATTAAGAAAACAGGAATGTCTTGTTGACCAAGACTTTATTGGATTTATCAACAATTGAGTATGTCATTTCCTCTATAAATATGTATGATGCTTCCATTGTATACAGATAATTACAATTGATCACTGAGACTACCATATTCGATTACACAGTCCCTCAACTATTCCATTTACTTCTCTTTTGCTTAATTACCGCAATACACATTTTCTCATCTATCCTGCCTACATAATCATTTATTATATTATTTTATACATACTAATAAGCATATTTTATAACACGTTATCAACACGATTGCGCGAGGAGATTCTACCAAGTTCTGTCTTTAGGTATAATTTTCTATCGTTATTTCTCAATATAAATTATGTCTAACCTGTCGAAGCAACTGTTTATGCCCCTTGAAGTTTCCGGAAGAAACTATCAACTATGGACAATAGATGTGAAGATGCATCTCGAATCAATGAATTTGGAAAGAACTATCGAAAAGGGAAATGATATGGCTAATTCTGAAAAGGCCAAGGCGATGATTTTTCTGCGCCATCACTTTGATTCAGTCCTGAAGTCTGAATATCTGACTCTCCAAGATCCTGCAGATCTTTGGGAGGATTTAAAAGAAAGGTTCGATCACCTGAAGATGGTCAACTTGCCAAAGGCAAGAAATGATTGGCTGACGCTGAGATTGCAAGATTTTAAAACAGTCAGTGAATATAATTCTGCCATGTTTAGAATCACTTCACAGCTGAAATTGTGCGGTGAAAAGGTATCTGATCAGGAGATGCTTGAAAAAACCTTTACTACATTCCACGCCTCGAATATGCTCCTGCAGGAGCAATATCGAGAGAGGAGATTTACGAGATATTCTGAACTCATCGTGTGCTTATTGTTGGCTGAACAAAACAATGAGTTATTATTAAAGAATCATGAGACACGACCCACTGGTGCTAGTCCATTCCCAGAAGCGAATGCAGCTCAAATTTCTAGAAACCACCAAACTTGGGATAATACACGAGGTGGTCACCGCGGATGTGGTCGCGGTCGTGGTTATGGTCGTGGTCGTGGTCGAGGTAGTGCACGTGGCCGAAATCACAAATCCAGAAGATTTGAGCCATATAATCAAATGAATGAAAAACGGCAAAATGATAGAGATATATGCCACAGATGTGGAATGGAAGGACACTGGTCCCGGACTTGTCGTACCGCGGAGCATCTTGTGAAATTATATCAAGATTCAGTAAAGGGGAAAGGCAAAATGGCAGAAACAAATATGGTTACAAATGATGATATTATTATACCTATCATTCCAGCTCCTGAAGCAGCTGACCCTTTGAACATGGATGCTGGACCATCTTTCACGGCCAATTTTGATATAGATGATTTTATGGAAAATATTGATTAATGTTTTTGTTATGTTTATTTCTAGTATTTTTTTTTTGTATTTTTTGTTATATTTTATCAAATTTTGCTATGTACCCGTTGTACTCTTTTGGCATGGATATTAATATAGTACTTTTCTTCCAGAAGAATAAATGAATACAAGTTATAATGAGACATGCCTAATTGACAGTGCCAGTACGCACACAATATTGAAAATGAGAAGTATTTCTCTTATATAAAATTGGGAGATGCACCAATTAATACAATATGTGGAAGTGCAAATATGGTCAAAGGCTCCGGAAGAGCTGTAGTGCTCCTTTTGAATGGGACAAAACTTATTATTGAAAATGCACTATTATCTCCCAAGTCTCAAAGAAACTTGTTGAGTTTAAAAGATATTCGCAGAAATGGATATCATATTGAGACATTGACCGAAGGGACTGATGAATATTTATTGATCACAAATACAGCTTTTGGTATGAAGCATGTATTGGAAAAATTATCGTCCCTTTCATCTGGGCTATATTATACGAATATATATGTCAGTGAAGCCCATAATATAATAGACCAGAAGTCTATAATGCCAACTGAGTTTATGATTTGGCATGATCGTTTTGGCCACCCTGGTTGTACAATGATAAAGAAAATAATTGAAAATTCGCATGGCCATCCCCTGAAGGGAAAGAAATTTCCAAGTTCCAGTGAATTTACATGTGTTGCGTGTTCACAATGAAAATTGATTATTAGACCATCAGCAAGCAAAGTGGAAATTGAATCTCCTGTATTTCTTGAACGAATTCAGGGTGATATATGTGGGCCTGTAGATCCAACATGTGGACCATTTAAATATTTTATGGTGTTAATTGATGCATCAACAAGATGGTCTCACGTTTGTTTATTATCGACTCGCAATCAAGCATTTGCAAAGTTACTTGCACAGATAATTAAATTGCGAGCACAATTCCCTGACTATCCAATTAAGAAAATAAGATTGGATAATGCTGCTGAATTTTCATCACGTGCATTTGATGATTATTGCATGTCCATTGGAATAACTATTGAACATCCTGTAGCATATGTTCATACACAAAATGGCCTGGCAGAGTAATTTATCAAAAGATTGCAACTGATTGCAAGACCAATATTGATGAGGTCGAAGTTACCTACATCGGCTTGGGGACATGCCATATTGCACGCAGCAACACTTGTAAGAATAAGACCGACAAGTTATCACCAATATTCTCCCCTACAATTGGTTTTTGGTCATAGCCCAATGTTTCACATTTAAGAATTTTTGGGTTTGCGGTATATGTTCCAATTGCACCGCCCCAACGTACAAAAATGGGCCCCCAACGGAGATTGGGAATATATGTCGGATATGAATCACCGTCTATAATTAAATACTTGAAACCGAAAACAGGTGATTTATTTACTGCAAGGTTTGCAGATTGTCATTTTGATGAATCAAATTTTCCGACATTAGGGGGAGATATGAATCAACCGAGAAAAGAAATTAATTGGAAAATGGCATTTGATTTTCTTGATCCTTGTATGAAGGATTGTGAACTTGAAGTTCAGAAAATTATTCATTTACAAAGAATTGCAAATCAATTGCCAGATGCATTATGTGACTCCAGAAGAGTTACTAAATCACATATCCCAGCAGTGAATGTTCCAATTAAATTAAATGTCCCTGAAGGAAAAATAACAAGTGCTAATGAAAGAATCCTCGAAAGAAGAGAGATTCAAATGATCAAAATATACATTGTGACAAAACTCAAACTCCTGAAGAGTAAACTACTGAGGAGGAAGAAGTTATAGAAACTTCAATAAATTTTGTCACTAATGGGAAATACTGGAATAGGAAAGATACTGATGTGAATAATGTATTTTGCTACAATGTAGCACTTGAAATTATGGAACAAGGTGATGATCAAGAACCCAAATCGGTTGAAGAATGTCGGCAAAGAATTGATTGGCCAAAATGGAAAGATGCAATCCAATCTGAATTGGATTCGCTGGCAAAACGAAATGTTTTTGGACCTGTAATCCAAACACCTGAAGGTACAAAACCTGTGGGTTATAAATGGGTTTTTGTTAGAAAAAGAAATGAGCAGAATGAAATTATTAGATATAAAGCAAGATTGGTTGCTCAAGGTTTTTCTCAATGACCAGGCTTTGATTATGATGAAACATACTCCCCAGTGATGGATGGAATTACATTCAGATTTCTGATATGTTTGGCAGTACACCAAAGGCTTGAAATGCGCCTTATGGATGTTGTTACTGCGTATTTATATGGGGAATTAGATACTGATATCTATATGAAAGTGCCCGAAGCATTTAAAATGCCTGAAGCACTTAAATCAAAGCCTAAGCAATTATATTCTGTGAAATTGCAAAAATCATTATATGAGCTTAAACAATCAGGACGAATGTGGTATAACCATCTTAGTGAATGTTTGATTAAAAAATGCTATACAAATGATCCAGTCTGTCCATGTGTTTTTATAAAGAAATCTGGATCAAATTTTGTGATTATTGCAGTATATATTGATGATATTAATCTAATTGGAACTCCTAAAGAGTTGCATACTGCAATCGAATATCTGAAAAAGGAATTTGAAATAAAGGATTTCAGAAAGACAAGATTTTGTCTTGGTTTACAAATTGAACATTTTGAGAATGGAATATTTATCCATCAAGCGAATTATACCCAGAAGGTATTAAAACGATTTTATATGGATAAAGCACATCCATTGAGCACCCCGATGGTGGTCAGATCGCTTGATCCCTTGAAAGATCTATTCAGGCCTAAAGAAGAAAATGAAGATATACTTGGTCATGAAGTACCATATCTCAGTGCTATTGGGGCACTTATGTATCTTGCTAATTGTACAAGGCCTGATATAGCATTCTCAGTTAATTTATTGGCACGCTTTAGTGATTGCCCCACGCAGCGACATTGGCAATGTATTAAGCACATTTTTCGATACCTTCAAGGAACATATAATCTCGGTTTATTTTATGCCAATGAAGGTGATAATGCATTGATTGGTTATGCTGATGCTGGGTATCTATCGGACCCGCACAAAGCTAAGTCCCAGACGGGCTATATATTTACTTGTGGCAGTATTGCAGTTTCTGGAAATCTGCTAAACAAACATTAACTGCCACATCTTCCAATCATGCTGAAATATTGGCAATTCATGAAGCCAATCGAGAATGTGTTTGGTTAAGATCAATGACTCATCATATCCTGAAGAATTTGTGGGTTAATATCTGAGAAAAAGCTTGGCCCCACATTATTATATGAAGATAATACAGCTTGTATAGCTCAATTGAAAGGAGGATATATCAAGGGAGATCGAACAAAGCATATTTCACCAAAGTTCTTCTTCACTCATGATCTTCAAAAGAATGGTGAAATTGAAGTGCATCAAATTCGATCAGACAATAATCTAGCAGATCTATTGACAAAGGCATTACCAACTGCGACGTTTGAGAAGCTCGTGAAGAAAATTGGAATGCGATGATTTCGAGATTTTTAATGATATCCAAATCAGGGGAGCGATAATACAAGAATATTGTACTCTTTTTCATTCACTAGGATTTTTTCCCACAGGGTTTTTTCCTAGTAAGGTTTTAACGAGGTATATTATTTGTATTTAAGATATCCAAGGGGGAGTATTACGGACACTTAATTCTTAAGTAATAGTGGATATCTTCAAGATTAAGAAAATAGGAATGTCCTGTTGACCAAGACTTGATTGGATTTATCAACAATTGAGTCGGTCATTTACTCTATAAATTTGTATGATGGTTCCATTGTATACATATAATTACAATTGATCACTGAGACTACCATATTCGATTACACAGTCCCTCAACTATTCCATTTACTTCTCTTTTGCTTAATTACCGCAATACACATTTTCTCATCTATCCTGCCTACACAATCATTTATTATATTATTTTATACATACTAAGAGGCATATTTTATAACATAACATTTGATAAAACTAAAACTAAGAGGCATATTTTATAACATAACATTTGATAAAACTAAAACTAAAACGAAAAATGCAAGGGGTCTAGGGTTGTATCGGTACGACATATCGAAACTTTTCACCCATACTGTTACCATACTGTAAATATCGGTATATAAAAAATAAATATCATTACTATACCATAAATTCGGTATACCAATATTCGGTATACCGAAACATTCGGCATAAAAGTTCGGTATTATCGATATGCCAATATAAAATTTTAATGAAAATGAATAAAAATTTTCATATAATAGTTTTAACAATTGGATAAAAATAATTTCCAAAATAATGTAATTCACATAAAAAAAATCAATACAGTTTAAATAAACTTTAGAGGTCATTCATAATCTCAACTACGCATAGTGACCGTGAGGATTGAAGAGTAAAAGAAGAACAGAATTGAAATCTTTGGATTAGGGTTTGCTAACAAATAAAAATTTAATTTTAGGTTTTTTTGAAATTGAGATTGGATCTTAACTATAATTTTTTTGGATTTAGTATTAAATATGTAATGTAATTCTCATATTTTTTATTTTAAAAAGATATAATATATAATTTATAATATATATATATATATCGGTATTTCGGTATTTTCGGTATACCGAATATCTTGTATTTTGATACCTATATCATAACAAAAAAATTCGGCACGGCAATATGCCGTACCAAAAATTTCGGTATACCATAAATTTCGGCATTTTCGATATTTTTCGGTATGGTACGATCGGTATACCGAGTTTTCAGCAAAATTGTCAAGCCCTAAAGGGGTCTGAATTTATTTATCTTTATCATGTTGAAAGTAGGGGTGGGTCGGTGCGGTATACCAAATTTTTTTTCTCGTACCGTATATCGTATCGAACTTTACGGCATGAAAAATTTCATACTTTTGTCGTACCGAAAGTTTCGGTATGAAATATTTTCATACTGTTGCCATACCGACATTCCGGTAAGTTCGGTATATTCCACTATATCGAACATTCGGTACATACGGACATACCGGTATCACGGTATACCGACATACCTAACATTCACTACATATTGACATACATGTATTGTAGTATATACAGGAATACCAAACTTTCGCTACATACCGTATTGCGGTATATACCGACATACCGAACAATCGGTACATACCGACATACCGATACCGCGGTTAGAGGTGGGCAAATGGGGTGGGTTAATCGGGTACCCGATCCGAACCCGAAAAATAGTGGGATCGGGTTGGGTACCCGAACCCGGAAAAAACCCGAAGCCGGGTATCCGAACCCGAAATTAGTAGATCGGGTCGGGTATCGGGTTTTACAAATGAACCCGAATTCCCCGATCGGATACCCGAATTACCCGACTTTTTTTTAAAAAAAATATTTTATTTTATTTATTAAAAAATGTCAATCTTTTCTTTTTAAAAAAAAATTCCCCACAATTTAGAGAGTATTTATTTTTTAGTATTTCTAATTACATAATTTTATGCAAACCAAAAGGGTAAAACCTCAATCCCTATTTTTTTCGAAATATTATTAGTCAATTCTTGTCTTTTATTCGTTAAGGAATGAGTATGTTCTCATTCTTATTAATTTGTAAATTGTAAATCATGATGATGATTATTGAATTTATCAAAGTTTCTTTAATAATTTATTTTTTTAAAAAAAGATTTTTCTTTGTTTTTTTTAGAAAAAAGAGTGGGTACCCGACCCGATCGGGTACCCGACATTTTGGGTACCCACCAATGTCGGGTAATGGGCGGGTAATTTATTTTTCAACCCGAACCCGATTAACCCGAACCCACCAAACCCGACCCGACACCCACCCCTAACCGCGGTGTATACCGAAGTTCGGGACGGTAACAGTATACTGCGGTATTAAAAAAATTATGCCGTTACCGTACTGAAATCTTACGGTACGGTATCATACCGTACTGATACCGTACCGAAAATTACGGTATACCAAAAATTTCGGTATCCTCAGTATTTTCACGGTACGGTATGTGCGATATGCGATATTTTTCCCAGCCCTATTGAAACAACTCAATAGTACTATAGGAGTACATTGTATTTAAAGAGCTTTCCTTTTTCTTTTTCTTTTTCTTTTTTTGGTTACCATCTCTTTAAATTCATTTCTTCACAAGAGGAACATATATGACTCTAATCTGTAATTCTGTATATAGTTTGGTCATTGGTGGAAAAACAGATGGATCAAATAAATTATTTGGGCCAATTAGTTGGGTCAAGGCCCATATAAAAATCCCTCGTGGGTTTCAAAAAAGGAACAAACGTAGTGTACATTTAGGTCCACAAGAGAAATATGGATGGATACTATCTGGACCATAAGCCCATTTACAAAATCTAGGTTCACTTTAAAGATACGGCCTTCGTCTGTTCGTTATACTAGTATTTTTCTTATCCTAAACAAATACTTCTATATGCTCTTTTTAATTTCGTAATTATTAAATGAATAATGTACTTATAAGAGCTGTAACATATGTCCACTAAAGGGCAATTTCTGACACATTGTCAATTATCAGTGCCCAAATTAAATTATTACACGACGAAAAAGTCCAATCAACCACAGTTTAGAATGTCCATACCCAATATTATCATTAATTATTAATTCAAGAATAAGAAAACCTTGCCAAGCCAACCAATTAAATCCTCCACCGTAGTTACATTTCCTTTAAAAGAAATAAAATATAATTTCATTTCAATAATTTGGGACAAATATTCATTACAAGTTTACAACGATGGTTGAATTTTAATCAAACAAAGTTATTAATTTCCTGCTGTCAGACGGCAGCCTCAGTTTGGATAACGACAAAAAATTCCTCCCAACTTTCAGACAAGAAGTGATGTCGATTCATTTCAGATTTACATTATTCTTCTTGATAATAAAAATTATTATCGGGTATGCTTAATAATAATGATAATATTATTACAATAATTAATTTTTCCATCAAATTGTATGTGTGGTGTGGGCCCAATTATGCTGCCAGAGTTATGGGCTTTTTTGTGGGCTTGGTTGGTAATCTGTTGCGTAATGATGGGCCCACAACACAAATTTATTTATTTTAAAAGGCCCATAAGAATGTGGTTAGGCAGTAACAAAATCCTCGGCTCTGCCAGCTGTGACAGCTTAATTCTCCCCAGAAATGATGGCTTTGAATAGTGTCATCACATATAGGCGTAGGGGTGAAAGCGGGACGGATAATTCCCGCCCGATCCGATGTTATATTCGATTATATTCGAATCCGAATTCGAATTTTTATATCCGGCGGATACGGGACAGGATATGGGATTGTAAATATCCGTTCGTATCCGAAAAATCCGAATATCATGCGGATATTATCCGTATTTTCTATCCGAATATCCGAAAATTTATATATATTTATATATATATATATTATAATATATTATACTTCCTCCGTTCCTTTTTAATTGTCACGAACCCACATTTCACGCAATCCAATGCACATTTCAATCTTCAATAACTCAAATTGCGTACAAGTAAAAATTATGAAATTTTGATATTCTAAATCTATGCGATTAGACGAATCTAACAAGATCTCACTTGACTATTTTTTGTCCTATATAACTGTATTAAAAAGTCGAATCAAAGTTACTCAATGAACAGTAACAAAACTCCTACCGTGTCAAATAAAAAGGAATGGAGGAAGTATTAACTATAAAATAAATGAGTAATACTATATGTGTAAATATAATCAAAACCTTGAAAGCCATATATAATTAAATCAAATCATATTAGGCCCCGTTTGGAATAAGCGGTCCAAACGCTAAAAGGCCATTCCCAACTCTAAGAGATTCATATCTGTTTGTTTTTCCGGAATTACAAGATTTGGAATCGCTGATTTTCTCCACAAATCGTAGTCTTGGGAACTCTAATCTCTGAAGCCAAACTCTAATCTCTGAAACCAAACTCTAAACTCTAAACTCTATTTATTTACCAAACAAAGCCTTAATCAACTTGACTACATCATTTGGTTTTTTGTATCTAAACTGTAGTACGTAACATCTTGTAGTGATGCTATTTAGATGTCTTGATTGAAATAACTAATGATCTTGGAAAATTTAAAAATCAATTTAGCTTACATAGTATATATTCCGATTTCTTTAAAAAAATTATACAAAACATCAATTTTAAAAATTGTAAAAGATTATCCAAGTAAAATCCGAATCCGTCTCGTATTCGTTTCTCGAAATAGTCGAATTCGTATTTGTATCCGACCTATTCGTATTCGATTCCGTATTCGACAAAAAATATGGGATAGGATACGAGACGAGTACTATCCGCCCGTATCCGTCCCGTTTTCACCCCTAGGCCTAAGCATGGCCTATTTATTTAAAAAGGTCAGCTTTTAAGCCTTTTAAAAGTTTGATTAAGCCTATTTTAGAAATAAGTTTAAATTTTTTTATATATATATATATATCCGGATGTAATCATAAGGTTGGAAAACATAATTTGTTCACTTGCGCAAATTTTATCCAAAACTATTTATATATGCGGTTGAACTATTTATATACGAAAAAAACTCATAAATATTTTAAAATCTATATAAGATCAAATTAATAATTACTTTTACATAATATATAATACTAATAATACGACATATTCCTATGTAATAAACATAAATAGACGACATCAAATATATAATCGAAGTCATCGTGAACAAAAATACTCGATGAATGCATGTGATATGTCTCATTGCCTCCACGTGATGACTGCGATTATATATATATATATATATATATATATATGATGTTTGAGTATATTAAAAGGAAAAAAGGACAAATAGGTACCTTTTCTTTTTCAAAAATCCAAATCAGTTCTTTTCATATTTTATTACCAAAACAGTCATCTACAAATGCTAATTATTTCCAAATCAACCGATTGTTCACTAATTATACTCTAATTGCCGACGTGGCAAGGGTTTTAATTTAAACCTGATATGTGTGCATAATATTAGTCTTTTTTCTTTTATATTTTGCCAATTCAGTCCTAAACTTTTGTTTTGTTCTATTTAGTCCTTACCACAATCACTCATTTTATATTCATTGGCCTCCAACATTTTAAATTATTTCATTTTAGGCCCAAAACCTTAAATTTTTTATTATTACTAATCAATTTATCAAATAAATGCCCAACATACTTCCATAAATAAAATTAAACACCAAACCTCATACATTGGGTTTGACTGCCTTGTTACCGGGTCTTCGAAGTTCCGGATTTTACGGACTCTCTCTAACCACCCGACCGTAACCGATAGTTCATTGGTTCTGGTTTCCTTCAGCAACAATCAGCACAATGATACTTTGTGGACAATAAAATTCAGGCTATTTTTTAAATATTTTTAATAATATTTTTTTAATATTTTTTCAATAAAATCAAGACTTCCTATATCCATAACCTTCTGAAAATTCAAGTTAAATCATTTACTCAAACATTGCTACATCCTAAGGTAGGACGCAAAGTAAGAAAGTGTTGATTGTTGCTGAAGGAAACCAATACCAATGAACCATCGGTTGCGGTCGGGTGGTTAGAGAGAGTCCGTCAAAATTCCGGTACTTGGAAGACCCGATAACAAAGCAGTCAAACCCAATGTATGAGGTTTGGTGTTTAATTTTATTTATGGAAGTATGTTGGGCATTTATTTGATAAATGGATTAGTAATAATAAAAAATTTAAGGTTTTGGGCCTAAAATGAAATAATTTGAAAGGTTGGAGGCCACTTAATATAAAGATGATCGATTTGGGTAGAGACTAAATAGAACAAAACAAAAGTTTAGGACTGAATTGACAAAAGATAAAAGAAAAATGACTAATATTATACAAACGTGTCAGGTTTAAATTAAAACCATTGCCACATCAGCAATTAGAGTATAATTAGTGAATAAGGAACTGATTTGGACATAATTAACATTTATAGAGGACTGTTTTGGTAATAAAATAGAAAAAAGACTGATTTGGATTTTTGGAAAAGAAAATGGACCCATTTGTCCTTTTTTCCTATATTAAAATGATGTTACGTTATAAAATAGTACCCCCTCTGTCCCATTTAAGATGTCTTGTTTCATTTCTGCACACAATCCAATGCAATTTTTCAATCGTTAATATCTCAAAATATATACAATGAAAAAATATGTGAATTATATATTCTAAAACTACATGATCATACAATTCTAACAAGACCCAACTCGACTATTTTTTTTAAGATATATATTTGGAATAATATTGAGTCAAAGTTAAACAATAAACAGTGCCAAAAAGTCAAACCAGACATCTTGCCTGGGACGGAGGGAGTAATTGATTTTACGAGCCCCACTTCACAAACATCACATAACACAGTGGATGCATCACTTTGTGGACTCTCATAATTTCCTAGCTAGACTTTGAAATGGTATATGCAAATAGGAATATGGGATCGTAATTGAAGGGAAAAAACAAAGTGCAACATTAAAAGAATGCTATGAATATAATTGAAAAAAAGGATAAATAGGTCATTTTTCTTTTCAAAAAATTCAAATCAGTCTTTTTTCTATTTTATTACCAAAACAGTCCTCTACAAATGCTAATTATGTTCAAATCAGTCATTTTTTCACTTATTATATTCTAATTGCTGACGTGGCAAGGGTTTTAATTTAAACCTGACACGTGTGCATAATATTAGTTCTTTTTCTTTTATCTTTTGCCAATTCAGTCCTAAACTTTTATTTTGTTCTATTTAGTCCTCTACCCCAATCACTCATTTTTATATTAATTAGCCTCAAAACTTTCAAATTATTTCATTTTAGGCCCAGAACCTTAAATTTTTTATTATTACTAATACATTTATCAAATAAATGCCCAACATACTTCCGTAAATAAAATTAAATACCAAACCTCATACATTGGGTTTGACCGCCTTGTTACCGGGTCTTCGAAGTTCCGAATTTTACGGACTCTCTTTAACCACCCGACTGTAACGATGGTTCATTGGTTCTGGTTTCCTTCAGCAACAATCAGCACAATCATACTTTGTGGACAATAAAATTCAGGCTATTTTTTTAATATTTTTAATAATATTAATATTTTTCAATAAAACCAAGGCTTCCTGTGTCCATAACCTTCCAAAAATTTAAGTTAAATCATTTACTCAAATATTGCTACATCCTAAGGTAGGACGCAAAGTAAGATTCTGTTGATTGTTACTGAAGGAAACCAAAACCAATGAACAATCGGTTGCGGTCGAGTGGTTATTAGAGAGAGTCCGTAAAATTCCGGTACTTGAAAGACCCGATAACAAAGCAGTCGAACCCAATATATGAGGTTTGGTGTTTAATTTTATTTATGGAAGTATGTTGTGCATTTATTTGATAAATGGATTAGTAATAATAAAAAATTTAAGGTTCTGGGCCTAAAATGAAATAATTTAAAAGGTTTGAGGCCAATTAATATAAAAATGAGTGATTGGGGTAGAGGACTAAATAGAACAAAATAAAAGTTTAGGACTGAATTGGCAAAAGATAAAAGAAAAAGGACTAATATTATGCACACGTGTCAGGTTTAAATTAAAACCCTTGCCACGTCAGCAATTAGAATATAATTAGTGAAAAAAAGACTGATTTGAACATAATTAGCATTTGTAGAGGACTGTTTTGGTAATAAAATAGAAAAAGGACTGATTTAAATTTTTTGAAAAAAAAAATGACCTACTTATCCTTTTTTTGCGAATATAATTGTAAGATATCTATCTTACCTTCTATTTGCTTTGAAACTTTACCGGTTAATTCCTTATTGAATTAGCTTCTCAATGCAACTTCAAATTGAAGCTAAGCTAGTTCGACAAATGAGTTAGAACTTGAAACATGCATCCTCCGAACTACTTTGGTTATCAATGTATCTATATATGCTATTTGTATAAACTAGAGATATGGTGTTGGATGTTAATGAAGAATATGCTAGATATTTAATGATGTTTGGGCTCTATAAAAATACTGATCAGTATATACAAAGCACTCATTTTAGCACTTCAGTATATGCTGATTCAGCACTGAAACCAAATCCTATAAAATCAACTAGCTAGTAGTAATAGGTGAAATTAATTCTAACCATATAAAGTTATGAGAAATTCACATTTAAGCCGATGTGGGTTTTAAAGTCCCTTCTCTGATATTTCTTTCAAAATTTAATCCTGCATTCCGGATCGAAACGTACCCAAAATGCTTTCATACTAGGCAAATTAAGGGAGTGTATTCAATTTAGAGTTTGTAGGATTTTTTTGGACTTTTAAAGCTGTGGTGTATTCAATACATAGTATTCAATACAAAATTTAAAAAGTCTTTAAAAATTTTGAGGTATTCAACAGTCCATGAATTTTAAATTTTTATAGATTTTAATGGATTCTCTTAAAAAATATAACTAAACAAAATCTCTCTAAACAATCCAAGATTTCTAAAAGTCAGCCAAACTCTACATAGAGTCTACACAAAATCAATCAACTCTACGTAAGTCTATAGACTCTCTAAATCCACCAACATTTTAAAATTCATAAAACTTTTGATTGAATACACCCCTAAATATATGATATCTGATCAACATGTAAGAAAAATAATCGATCTACTATCACTTAATTGTCACAAGATCATCAATCCGTACCATTCAACCTAGTTTTATACTTTATATATAACTATAAATCTGTTGCAAAGCTACATACCTGGTTCCATGGCGTAACTTCTTTCTTTCTCTTATTATGCAAAGCAATTTATTTTTCTCTTCCCTGCATTCTCCGTACAAACTCTGATGGTTAGAGATATTTTTCTGGTTTCCTTATTCTGATTTTTTGATAAAGAATGTCGTACTTCATTTATAGCTTTTTGCGTGTCTATTGTGAAGAGACACAACTTTTCCAAGGAAGCCGTACAATTTGAAAATCAAATCTGTAAACAATTAACCGACTGGAGAGGAGGGCTGAAGGATTAATTATTTCTTTTATTACTTGATTGACAATAAATAAATAATCCCAATAAAATCTAATCCTTTAATTCAAATTACCATCAAATTAGATTTTGTTATTGCCATAACATTTCTCTCTGTGCAGATGATGTAGTTTTATGGTTGTTGAAACTACGACAGAACTACGAACGGAACTACGCGAGCAGTTACTGACAGTTACTGACAGACATGTGCGGCAGTTATCTGCTCTGTGTGCGCGTTTTAACCGACCCAGACGGATCTAATTCGTTTCTCTGAGTTTATATACCTCTGTTAGATCCTCTGTAATTAAGAGTTCCAATTATTGAGTTGTATTTTTTCACACATTACACATTTTTACACACACTTGAGTCGGTTATTCTCTCCAAGACTTGATTGTTCTATTCTTTGAGAGAGTTAGGAAAATCCTTGTGTTTTTTCTGCAAATTGAAGATCATTCCATACTCACAAGGTCTGCACTACATTGATTCAACAAGATTTATTTGTTGAGAAAATCTTTCTTCGACACCCGATTGAAGAGGCTTTGCGGAAGCGCTCGATGTTTGAAGGAGATGAATTCAGGAGGACTTCTATGCCAAGATGTCATGGTTCTTGAAGCCTGAACAACCAGAGAATTCAAATTGGACAGGATCGTCCGGAGATTGAGCTGTGGAGAAATCACAACTGCAGTCTGTCTGCAAACAGGGAAGTGTTGCATTAGAGTTTGAATTGGTTGTTTTTGAGTCTTTTAAGTCTAGGTCTTTCTTGAGTATTAGTATAAGTCGCCTGGATTGGTATCCCCCAGACGTAGATCCGTTGGATCGAACTGGGTCACCAAATCTCTTGTTCTTGTTTTACGATTTCCGCTGAACACTCTGTGCACAAACCACTCGTTATAACGTAGTTCTGACTACCGCTCGACAACACTTTTAATTTCAAAATTTCAGTATTATATGGGACCGTCAATTGGTATCAGAGCCTGCTCTCTGACGTATTAGAGGCGATCTAAAGAAATCTTGGAATTCTTGGAAAGATGAATAGAGAAGGCGCATCGCTTTCAAGACCACCTTTGTTCGATGGCACCAACTTTAGATACTGGAGAACACGGATGAAGATTCATCTAATGGCCCTTGGAGATGAAGTATGGGACGCAGTCGAGACAGCTTGGCAACCACCAACTCGACCACAGACTGCAGCAGCAGGTTCCACAGATCCACCCGGTAGTCGGCCAGCAACCAAGGCTGAATATACTCAAGCTGAGAAAGATGCCAAGAAAGGAAACTATACTGCTCTTAATGCGATTTTCAGCGCTATGGATGAGACACAATTTCAATTGGTCACCAACCACACGTTAGCTCATGATGCATGGAAAACTCTAGAGGTGATGTACGAAGGTTCTGAGGATGTTCGAGCTACCAAGTTACAGCGAGTTGAGACCATGTTCGAAAATTTGAAGATGAAGAATGATGAATCAATCTCAACTTATTATGGAAGGTTCAATGATATTGTAAATCAAGCCTATTCATTGGGAATGATTTATGATAATCAAAAGCTCGTTCGAAAGATGTTAAGGACTCTCACCAAGAAGTATGCCCCGAAGGTTGCTACATTGGAAGAATTGGATAAGTTGAACACTATTACCTTGGATGGTCTAGTTGGAATTCTTCAAACCTATGAAATGAACCACCTTGAAGAAGAGTCAACAAGGAGTATTGCTCTCAATGTGAAAGAAGATTCTGGAGACAGTTCTGAAGATGAGGTAGTCCACCTAATGAAAAAATTGACCAGAGTGCTTCAAGAAAGAAGGAACAAAAGAAAGACTCAAGATCGCAATTCTGATGAGGTTCAGACGATTGACAGACCACCCCGCAGAGATTCTAAAAGAAAAGACAGCAGTAAAAGTGATCGATCAATTCAAAAAGGGAAAAACCATGAGAAGCATGACAAATTCACTTCTGTTATATGCCATGAATGTGGAGGAACGAGACACTTTAAATCTGAATGTGCCACGACCAAAAGAAAAGAGATGAAGGCAAAGAAAGCATTGCAAGCAACTCTCAGTGATCAAGACGACGATGAGACTCCTGATCAGATCAGTGACACATAAGAAGTTGTTGCATTTATGTTGAGAGATGCAAGCCCCAATACATTGGAAGGTATAATCAAATCAATATGTTTTTCACCTAATAAAGATGCTTCTGATTCAGGTGACAGTGATGATGAGTACAATCAACTACTTGCTGACTACAATGAGCTTAAAGAAGAATTTGAAGCTGCTGTTCGGGAAAATAAGAAGTTGTTGGGACAACTTGCAGACGTCGGAATTTCTTATGATGAAGAAGTCGAAAAGAATGAAGAAATTTTAAAGGAGGTTGATTCCCTGAAGAAGCTTAATGGTGATTTGAAGGCTCAAAATTCTGATTTGCAAAAGGAGTTAGATGATTTGAAACTCAAGAACGACGAACTTCAAAAGGTAGTAAAAGGTAAAAGTGCTCTTGATGAAATTCTAACTTCTGGAAAACGTGTTGGAGATCAAACAGGTATATGTTATATGAAGAAATCAACTCCAAGCAATACCATGTTTGTAAGTGGAGGATACTTGACTTCGCAATACAAGGAGACTGACAAAGTTGAAGTTACAACATCGCCCAGACGAAGGCAGGACTGCAGTTATTGTCAACTACCTGGACATTCTGCTAACACATGTATCAGAATAGTACGAGACTTAATGAATGGTCGAGCTGTTGTTTGGCCATCACAGGAACTTCGAAAAAGGATCAGAGTACAAAGAGTATGGATTTCAAAGAAGAAATATCTGCCACTGAAAGATGTTGAGACCACAGGAGAACAACAAGCCATATCAACTAAAGAGAATTTCGGACTTATGATTTCAGAGTCAGAAAGGGAAGGTATTGGACCAACCCAGCACAAAGATTGAACCACTTGAGCTTGAGATAAAGATATGTAGCTGTGATGAAGCTGTTACTGAAGTGTTACCATTACTCACAGACTACAGTATCAATGGGTAAACAGATTTTATTTTGCATTGATATATTTTTGCACTTATGAATTTTTAAATGCTTGTTTTAAGAAGATATTCGGTTATGAACGACACCTATGAGTTTGATGATTCTTCCATCATAGGGGAGATTTGGTGTTGATGTTGATGCACTTTTGGCTGGTTGGTATATTTTCTAGCAGTGCTGACTGCTTGGCAACTATTTCTGAACCACTTAGTTTTATCTGCACTGTGATTATGATCTGAATATCTGATGGATGTTGTTTCTGATTCGTTTTGATTATTCTGTAACATCCTATTTGTGAATCATATTGTTTTGCTATTATATGATCTCTTATACTCTTTGGACTTAGATAGTTTCAACACCATTTGGTTATGGAATTATCATCTTCACAAAGAGTGGGGGAGATTGTTATTGCCATAACATTTCTCTCTGTGCAGATGATGTAGTTTTATGGTTGTTGAAACTACGACAGAACTACGAACGGAACTACGCGAGCAGTTACTGACAGACATGTGCGGCAGTTATCTGCTCTGTGTGCGCGTTTTAACCGACCCAGACGGATCTAATCCGTTTCTCTGAGTTTGTATACCTCTGTTAGATCCTCTGTAATTAAGAGTTCCAATTATTGAGTTGTATTTTTTCACACATTACACATTTTTTCACACATTACATATTTTTACACACACTTGAGTCGGTTATTATCTCCAAGACTTGATTGTTCTATTCTTTGAGAGAGTTAGGAAAATCCTTGTGTTTTTTCTGCAAATTGAAGATCATTCCATACTCACAAGGTCTGCACTACATTGATTCAACAAGATTTATTTGTTGAGAAAATCTTTCTTCGACACCCGATTGAAGAGGCTTTGCGGAAGCGCTCGATGTTTGAAGGAGATGAATTCAGGAGGACTTCTATGCCAAGATGTCATGGTTCTTGAAGCCTGAACAACCGGAGAATTCAAATTGGACAGGATCGTCCGGAGACTGAGCTGTGGAGGAATCACGACTGCAGTCTGTCTGCAAACAGGGAAGTGTTGCATTAGAGTTTGAATTGGTTGTTTTTGAGTCTTTTAAGTCTAGGTCTTTCTTGAGTATTAGTATAAGTCGCCTAGATTGGTATCCCCCAGACGTAGATCCGTTGGATCGAACTGGGTCACCAAATCTCTTGTTCTTGTTTTACGATTTCCGCTGAACACTCTGTGCACACACCACTCGTTATAACGTAGTTCTGACTACCGCTCGACAACACTTTTAATTTCAAGATTTCTGTATTATTTGGGACCGTCAGATTTACTTCCGATTAGATTTTATTTAAATAATGTGGGTAACAACAAATAATTTAAGACAACAGTTTTGGAAAATTAGTTTGTGGAGAATGTGTGTTGGAATCACCACTAATATTCTTTGTAATATTCAAGTACGATATAGTGATCGTTGAGAGATGATTTGTTTATTTATTTATTTATTTTCCCTATCAAGTTTTAGTTAGTGTTATATATTTTGATCCTATAATAAGAGACATGTTTTCTATACCTCGATCGATAATGTTAATTACTCACTTTTATTTATTTATTTATTTATTAATAATTTGTGTTGCATATAATAGTCTACTAGTATTATTTAAAATAAAATTAAATCGTTGATGTGTAAAGACACCCAAAAAAAACCAAGTGAGCATGAATTATAGACGTACGGGCATGCATTCCAATTTCCAATTTCCAAAAAACAAGGAGCGTGAACGTTGAGCAATGATTGGGTTCATTATCTCATCCACGGCTACTTTTCATTTTTTATTTTTATTTTTAATTTCATTTTATTTTATGTTTTCTGGCGCCAATATAATAATGCACCTCACCTACACCGTAAGAAAATTCGCGTTTACCGACCGGCGTTTGCGGTCGGTAATCTCTTGGTATGAATTTTTCCTCCGACCAAAGAATTTTGCCGTCGGGACCCTACCGACCGCATTGTCGGTAATTCTATTTTATGGAAGAAAAAAAATGTGCTCAGGAGGGCAGAGCCCACCGCAACATCATCATCCTCAACTGTAACCACCTTTGCCAACTCTTTACACCATCAATGGAAACCCGTCATATGTCATACTTCCTCTGTTTTTTTTGTTTGGTACGGACCCACCCAGCACGCTATCCAATACACATTTTAAATCATCAATAACTCAAATTCGGTATAAGTAAAAATTCTAAAAGTTTGATATTTAAAAACTACAAGATGAGACGAATCTAACAAGATCTTACTTGGCTATATTTTAACTTATATAACTATAATAAAACTTCAAGTTAAAGTGATTGTGTGAATAGTGCCATAAACCAAAATATACCTATCTTTAAAAAAAGAGAGGGAGTATATAATAATTCCTCCGCAATATTACCCCCAAATGCCAAAGAGGGGATTGGAACCCTCATTTCCATGTTTCTCACCCGCGCATATGCCACTCGAATGCACAAGCTTTCACGTCATCATATGCAATGTGTTATATATATATAATATATGTAACTACAAATGCATAAATTAATATAAAATAAAATAAAACTGATATTAATTAAATAAATAATAAAATAATTAATTAATTAAATAAAATATAAAATTAAATTAAATGGATAAAATTAATTAAATCACTAATTAAATTTAAGAAATGAAATCAAAATTATAATTATATCTATCTATAATTAAAAAACATTTTTAATATTTATTTTTTTCTTTATCTTATTTAATAAATAAATAAATAAATAAATTATAAAATAAATAATTAATTAAATGGCTCAAATAAATAAGTAATTAAATTTTAAAAATAATCAAAGAAATATTTTTTAAAAATAAAATAAATGAAAAAACTTTAAAGATCGTAAATTCGGTCGGTAATGCGGTCGGTATATTATATTTTCTTAAGAAAATAATTAAAATTTAAAAAAATTGAAAAAAAGTGCCGACCGCAATAATGTTGGTCGGCACAGTGGTTGTCCTAAAAGTCGGGCCCCGGTAACGGCTCCTTTTTACCGACCACCAGGTGCGATCGATGTTGCGGTCGGTAAATCCGATCGCATCTTGGTGGTCGGTGATTTCGGTGTGTATTTTTGATTTTTCTTCTTGTGCTACGCAGGCTTCACTACCATGTCCGTAGTTAATCCCACTTCATGTTAAATTTATTAAAGTAGTACTCCCTCCGTCCCACTCCAAATGTCTTACTTACTATTTTTGGATGTCCCATTACAAATGTCTTCTTTCTATAAATAGAAATAATTTTCCCCTCCAACAACTATGTGGACCCCACTATATACTCACAAACCAACTCTACCTTAATTCCCGTGCCCAACAGTAACATGACACTTGGGGTGGGACGGAGGGAGTATCAAGTTTTGGTGGCATTTGACACTTTGATGGGGCCACATATTAAATAGTATATCCCTTCATTAGTATATACACATTCTATATGTGTTGTTGGTGCGGCCATTCCTACCCCTCCTCTTGCATTGCATCATCATTTATAATACTTTCATTTTTTTATTGCTACATTGGAATTTTTATTTTCAACTAATTAATTTTGGATGGTTTTATATGATTACAAGATTAAATAAAAAATGGTAAAAAATAATACTTAAAAGTAGAGATTATAAACTACAAAATTTATATTGGGCTTACCTTTAAAATTATTCTTTAATCTAACAAAATAAAGCTATAAATTTACCTTCAGTCAAGCTTTCAGTAGTCACAATTCACAAAGAACGAAAATAGCTAGGCCTCAATCTTAAATGGATTAAAAATCTTACCTTTACTAGTCGGTTAATAGTTTGTTTAAATCTTGAACCTAGCTACTTAATAGCATTGGATTTGGAAAGTAGCAGCTAACATTACGGCTACGTTTGGGAACAAACACTAACGATTAACATTTAGCTTTTAAAATACATATTAAAAATAGTTTAAAATATTATACTTTCTCTGTTTTTATTTAATTGCTACGAACCCACGCTGCGCGGCATTCAATGCACATTTTAAACCGTTAATAACTCAAGTTCGGTACAAATAAAAATTCTAAAAGTTCAATATTTAAAAACTACAAGACGAGACGAATCTAACTAGATCCCACTTGACTATATTTTAACTTGTATAACTATAATAAAAATCAAAATTAAAACATTCCAATGAACAGTAGTAAAATTGACAATGGTGTAAATATATGAAAATAGAGGAAGTATATACTAATTACAGTAACCGCCAAATTTTAATCTCTAATTACAGTAACCGCCAAATTTTAATTTATAATCTGTAAATTTTGAACGCTCATATGCCCCAACTTTTAGTTTTACAAACTCCAGACTCTAAACTTGTTGGGGCCACAAGAGTAGTGGGGCGAGAGAAAATGATTGGGCCATGTAAAGTGGCCAGAAAGAGAGTTTGCAAAGAAAGTAGACTTAAAATGGATTGGGCCGAAAGATAACAAATGGGCGAATGGGACGAAGCAGGAATCCAGACGAAAGGAGAATCTCAAGGGCGAGAGATTTCGGCCGAAATAAGATCAAAACAGCCGAGGGTGAAGGTCGGCTCAAAGGAATTGGCCGGAGAGCGATTACCAAAGCTCCGGCTATAAATAGGGGATGCCATGCATATAATCAGGAGAGACCAATCCAACTCCCAAATTCCTTTATCAAATTTTAATTCTTTGTATCTTTACTGCTTTCTTACTGCTTTCCTTTACAAAGCTTTCCTAGTTCTAGTTAGTTTGTAGCGGTTACTTTTCCAAATCCGCCGTTGTTCCTTAGTAACCGGTAGTTTGGTTCCAGTTTTTCCGGTGAATTCGCCGTTGTTCCTTAACAACCGGTAGATTCCCCATTGTATCTAGTTTGCCATTATAATTTCAGTGAATATTCAGTCAAATTTGGGTGTAATTAGTCAAGTTTGGGCGCATTATTGTAAATCCGGACCAGTAATCGGTTTGATCATTTTCCGATAGCCCCCCTTAAGGAGAAAAGAGTTCTTGGCTCGACGCTAGCCAAACAAAACTATAATTTAAAATTGTACTCCCTCCGTTTTTTAAAAATTGCAACGGACCCACAGTGCACGCAGTCCAATGCACATTTCAAACTATTTCTAACTCAAATTCGGTACAATTAAAAATTCAGAAAGTTCGATATTTAAAAACTATACTACGAGACGAATCTAACAAGATCCTACTTGACTATACTTTAATTTGTATAACTATGATAAAACTTTAAGTTAAAGTGTGTGGATGAATAGTAGCCCAAACTCAAATGTTGCAACTATAAGAAAATGGAGGGACTATTACCAAACACCATTATTTAAATTTAAAACTATTTTCTATTATTAATTTCTTCAGACACACGTGTTGAGGCCTCTCTTCTTACACGTGTCACTATTTTTTTTGAGGCGAGGATTCTTAATTATAGCATAGGAGTAACACTCAAACTTATAAACATTCTACTGTATTTATTTATGTAAGGGATAAACATCCTCTCCTATACTCCAAAATAGATAAAATTCTTCTTCCCACAGTAACCTAACCTGCTGCTCAGCAGAGCAGGTCCACTCCCCTTGGAATAATTTCTTTACTACTGATAAATTAATTAAATTACACAATCAGCTTAATTACTACTGTATGGTTCGGACAAAACAAAGCTCTCAACGTCGAAAAATTCCTCATGGAATCCGACAACAGAACCCTTCAAACTTTTTCACATCATTAGTCCTCCTAAAACCCTAATATTATCAGATCACCTTCTTGCAAACTTGCCCCCTCAGTTTCCCCTAATTTAATTTATTATTACGCCCATTATTAAATTCAAATCTTTTTTATTAAAGTGGAGGGATAGATAGATTTCTTCCTACAATAATTTAAAATAAGTCAAATCTCAGATAAAAACGAATTCATCAAAAGGCAGTATTTATGGCAAAAAGTAACAGGAAATCCTGAGACTCCAACGCCCGGAAGATCCACCACCGTTGATTTGGATGGCCCCCGCAGAATCAACAGTCTGGATCTAACTCAGTGGACCTCACATGAATCGCTCGTATTTATGAATTCACATGACAAAAAACACCATACAGCAAATAATACAACAAATGGGTGGAAAAAAATGAAAACTTGACGAATTGAAGTGTAGTAGTAGTATTGATGAAACTAACCACCAAATTAACCAGAGATGGGATTGCAATTTCCCTATTTACAAACCAAGGTTAAATTATTTTTGGAGGAGTTTTTTTGAAAACCCCAAGTGGTTAACAGGACAACCACATAACCAGAGATCTTTATTATCTACAGTCTGACCATTTTCAATTTCCTTCATCATCATCAGCAATTCAGCATTCACCATTATTCGCCAATTCCTTCAATTTTCCATTTCCATAGCTCTTTCCTCACTCACATGGCTGAAAATTTCCCAAATTTCCAATCTTTCCCCAAACCCTAACCCTTAATTGCAGAAAGAAAGGATTAATTAAATTTATTGCGACTTGGGTGGGTTTGGTGAATTCAGAATTCGTTCATTAATTCGCCATGGAGCTCGGCAATTCCGTCGTGAAAACCCCCGAAGCCGAATCGGAGACGCCCACCAGGGCGGCGGCGCCGTTCACCAACGGCGTGCTGAAGCGCCACGCGCCGCTGCAGCAGAACCACCAGCACCACCACCCGGTTGTGGTTACTTACAGGGAATGCCTGAAGAATCACGCAGCCAGCATCGGCGGCCACGCCGTCGACGGCTGCGGGGAGTTCATGCCGTCGCCGAATTCGAATCCCGCGGAGCCGACGACGCTGAAATGCGCGGCGTGCGGATGCCACCGGAATTTCCACCGCCGGGAGCCGGACGACCCGCTGCTTTCGCTTCCGCCGCCGCCCGCCGCCCTGGAATACCAACCGCACCACCGCCATCACCCGCCGCCGCCTCCGGCGGCGCCGTTGCGTGCAAGCAGCCCGAATAATTCGCCTTCGCCGCCGCCGATCTCATCCTCGTTCTACCCGTCGGCGCCGCACATGTTGCTGGCGCTCAGCCACGGCCTCCCGCCGGACTGTAATGCCGCCAACACCGCCGCTTCCACGCCCGTGCAGAACTCCAGCCACCGGAAGCGATTCCGCACGAAATTCACGCAGGCACAGAAGGACAGAATGCTGGAATTCGCGGAGAAAATAGAGTGGAAAATGCAGAAGCGGGACGAGGATTTAATAACCGAATTCCTGTCGGAAATCGGCGTCGACAGAGGGGTTTTCAAAGTATGGATGCACAACAATAAGAACACCTCAGCCGGGAAAAAGGAACTCCCACCCACCACTCCACCAACCGCCACCGCTGCCGCCACTAACGGAACCGCCCTCAATTACCGCGACACTACAGCCTCCGCCGGCGGCGGCCAAGAAACGAGACAATTAATTCAGCCCCGCGAGAGTACTACTCCTCATGCTCATGGTACAACAAATGGGTCTTCTTCCTCTTGATCGATTCCTAACAGATGAAATAAACTAGTGTTTGGAAAAAGAGGGAGAATTCAGAATTGCAACTTTTAGTTATAATTTCTTGATCCTGCTTATTAATTAGGGTTTAGTTTTCCCCTTAATCTTGTTTAATTTCCATCGACGACTGTGGCTGCCATGAACATCTTTCTGAGGTTTCAATCGGAAACAAAGGAATGCTTAATTCGATATGAGAAATCCCATTTGTTTATTTTTCAATTATGTATCCTAATCGTTCTCAAGATTCAATTTTTATTTCCTTCACTTATCATTTACTACTTGCGGACGTGAGATTTAATTTGTCTGTAGAGGAACAGTTGGGAATTCTTTTTATTTTCTTTTTTTTTTTGTCTGAGTTGCAGCAGCAGCAAAAAGTGGAGAGGAAAATACGGCAGTATTACAATAGGATATACTTCCTTCGTTTTTTAAAGATAGCTACAGACCCACTCAGCACGCAATCCAATGCATATTTTAAACCATTAATAATTCAAATTCCTTCGTTTTTTAAAGATAGCTACAGACCCACTCAGCACGCAGTCCAATGCATATTTTAAACCATTAATAATTCAAATTCGGTACATGTAAAAATTCTAAAAATTCGATATTTAAAATCTATAAGACGAGACGAATCTATCAAGATCACATTTGGCTATATTTATCAATTAATTAATTTTTTGGGAACAATCAATTAATTAATTTTAGATGCAAATTATTCATAAGTTTCTAATCTAATTTAATTTAATTTAATGGGCTGCCACTTGCTATTGCTTTTAAGTACTGTCAATTCCACTTTTAGTATTCTTGCCTCTTTTATTGATGATTTTATCTCACATCTTTAATCCTTATCCAAGTATGGAGAATCTTTGTATTTATCCGGTGGAACCATATGATTACTACAAAAATTTTAGGGCATGCATGTCCTAACTCCTAATGCATATCCTTATATATATGTATTTTAATAAATTCAGTTATTATTTAGGCGTATATATAGGTTTTTGTGAGATTGTATTAGTGAATAGGGAATTATGTATTTATAGATTGGTGCAAAGATGTATGGTTTTTTCAAGCTTTGATAGGGACAAGCTAAGGGACATAAAATTTGCACCTAATTAATATAATACAATATAAATTTGGCAGAAACAAGATTAGCAATGAAGCCTAGTTTAAGGTAAGACATTCTTGCCGAAGTTTGCTATTCCAACCTCATGTTTAATTAATTAATATAAATAAACTTCCCAAACTATTGTGTTGCTTATAATGTAAGCATATGAATGCATAATTGTTGGCATATCTGAGTATTCCCAAGCCACACTGGGCCCAAGATTAATGGTTGATTTGTGATATCTCCAATTTTCGTTTTGTTTGTTTTTCAAGGTGATGCTAAAGCGGCAAAGTGAGCAAGAAAGAAAAAAGAATGAGGTTCAGGGGGAAGGTGGAAGTAAACAAAATCAATCTTGAGCAAAAAACACTCCAGCTAGGTCAGCTGAAAGCAGCGGTCTTGTCTCATCGGGCGGGAATGACCAAATAGTGAAGAAATCTACATCTCTAACCCCTTTCTTTGTGAGAGAATTAGCCACAGCATTCCCTTAGAGCAATATATGATACCAGTGAAAACTCGGATGGGAGCTCAAAATATGAATTGGTGTTATATTTTCTTTACATATAAATTAAAATAAATTTCTGTCATTTTCCAATAGCTAGCCCGAACAATTCTTTATTAATTCATTTATTTTAATTCTCTATAGGGATATTGTTTAATCCCTCCGTTCCATATTTATCTTCTTACTTTCCGTTTTTGGACGTCCCACATTTATCTTCCTACCCCAAAAAGGGAATTTTTGTTTACTAAAATGTCCCTACATGTCCATATATTTACAGAAAAACCAATCCTTAATTTTACTAACAATTGCACTACAAGACAAAAAGAGACAAATTTACCCCTCAAAAAGTACACATGAAAATAATAAAATACAACTTTCTTAAACTCCATATCTACAGTGTCGAAGAAGATAAATATGGGACGGTAGGAGTATATAATATACTGTATACTATAATATTTTTTTTATAGTGAGCAAGTTTTTAAAATAATCTTCCATGGAGTGTGATACACACACTGGGGAATGGATTTGTGGGGCTGAGTGGTAAATTCTTGAAGATTTGTAAAATTAAATGTGAAAGTGATGGGTCCACTAATAAAAATAATGTGTAGTGCAATTATACTTGTGTTTGGCTCGGGTGTAGCCAAGGACCTTTTTCTCCTCAAGGGAGGCTACCGGAAAAGGATCAAACCGATTACGGGTTCGGATTAACAATAATGCGCCCACAATTGACTGAATCTTCCTTGAATTGATCAAAAATAACAAGATACAACGGAGAACCTGCCTGTTGTTAAGAAACAACGGCGGAATTCACCAAAAACAGGGAACCAAACTACCAGCTGCTAAGGAGCAACGGTGGATTTGGAAATGGTAACCGCTACAAACTAGGCTAGATTCTAAGGAAAGCTGTAAAGGAAAGCTGTAAAGAAAGCAGTAAAGATAACAAGGAATTAAAATTGATAAAAGTAATTTGGGGGTTGGATTGATCTCTCTGATTTTGAGTGTGTCGACCCCTATTTATAGCCGGAGCTGGAATAACCGCTCTCCGGCTAACTCCTCTGAGCCGAATTTTTTCTCTCTTCAGTTCGGTTGTTTAGGTTTCGGCTGTTTCTTCCCATTTCGGCCGAAATCTTCATCAGCTTCGATTTCCTCCCTTCGTTTTACTATGTACTTTCGGCCTTACCAATCTCGAGCCCATCTTCTTTTTGGACTTCCTCTTTCTTCCGGCCCATGTCTCATGGCCCAATAGCTCTTTCGCGGCCTATTATTCCATATGGCCCCAACAGATGCCCTCCTTACTTGGGCGAATTGCTTCCATGCGAAAGAGCCCAAGTAACCTCCCTTTCTTCTTCCTTTTGGCGGTTATTTTCTTCTTCTCGAGGATGCTCTCCATCACTCCCCTATTTACGTAGCCTACCACGTACTCGGAGTGAACTGCCTTTCCAACTTCTCCTCTATCTCTCTCTCTCTTTCCACTTTCTCCGATGGAAAATCCCTCTGCACCTGTTACCGCTCTTTCTGCTGATCTTCTCAGAATTGAGAACTCTTTTGCTTCTCATTCCGCAGTTCGCCTCTTGCCTGAGGGCTTCTACTCCTTAGGTCCGTTGGGCATTCCTGAAGATATCGATAAATGTACTGCTCGGATCTTTGATAATCGTTCCGTTCTTCTATATGAGCCTTGTTTCTCTTCCAAGCTTTTTTCCTTCATATTTCGCTAATTTGTCTTCGCCCTCTCCTGATTATGTGGCGTGGTATCATCACCTCGAACCCCACTGTCGTGACTCTTGGAATAAGTCATCTGTCTACCGTATGATTTCCCTTAGTACCTTGCCACTTCCCACAGATCTTCGCCCTATTCAAGCCCTTCTTTGCTTTTGGAATCCTTCTGTGAACTGTTTTTGTTTCCCTTGGGGGATGATGACTCCCACCATTCAGGATGTGAAACTTCTCCTTGGCCTCTCTGTTCGTGGGGATAACATCGCCATTATGTCGTTGCCCAAGGAGAAAAATACTGGCTTTTCCTCTGGCGATTCCTTTGCTAATTGGATCGTTTCCCATCAGAGTGATCCTATTTCGCCTGCTCCACACCCTTCAGAGCCTCTTGCTTTCATGATGTATTTCCTTACGAAATTCTTCTGGTGTGTTCCTTCCAAGGGTGTTCTCCTCGAAACACACTCTTTTGCTTCGGCACTTCTTAATCATGTGACCCTGCCTTCAGCCGATTTCTTCCTCGCTCATCTGTATGCGGGTATTTCGGCTACTGTGTCGGGTTGGGAAAAAGGTTCGTCTGATAAAGCCCGTGGCCCGTTATGGTTCCTTCACTTGTGGTTGGTTTGGCACTTTCGCGACATTTCCCAATTTCCTCCCCATGATATTCGTCCTAACCATTTTATCGCTCCTGATCTTCTTAGAGCATCCCTTCCTCCTTTGTCGATCCCTCATTGGATCAACTATTTCCTGGGTCGTACTGTCGAACAAGCCTTTTCCCATTATCACTACCGGAAAGCTGACTTTGCTTGGGTCAGGGATATTGTTACTTCCCCATTCGGAACTCCTCTTCCTCTAGCTTTTGCTCAAATCTGGAATAGGTGCATATTACCCCGTCCGATCTTCAATGGTTCCACATTTGTATCTGCCAAGTCTGCTATTCCTTTCGAAGTTTACAATCCCCATCTAGTTAGCCGTCAATTCGGCTTTGGTCAAGACTTAGTGGAGGCCCTCAGAGCCGGTAGACGCCTTTCTGCTTCTACCAGTCGTCAGCAATGCTCCCTCTATCATAAACGTTTGATCTCCTTCAAGGTTTGGAAGTTTGCCGTTCGTCCAGGGTCCGTTACCTCCCGCTTTCAGTCTTGGTGGAACGGTGTTGCTGGTGTCTTTTTTAGTGCCAACCTTGTTTCGGTTCTGCGGAGGGGTGGTTTCTCTCCTATTTTGGCATTCTCTTCTGTCCCTTCATCATCTCCGGGTTCCACTCCTCAGCGCGTTCTCGGTTCGTCTTCCGCTTCTCGCCCAGGTATGTTTCTTTTCTTTTCCTTTCCTCTTCGATCGTTGCTTGTTCCTTTTCCTCTGTGTCTCACTTATCCGATTTCTTCAGATGTTCCTCACTCCTCTACTTCGGAACCTGGTCGAAAAAGGCCTGCTTCGCCTTCGGCTTCTCTTATCGACTTTCTCCCTCCTACTCAGACCAAAAGGCGTTCGTCTCATTCACCGCTTGGCAGAATCCCTGCCTCCCTTTTTGCGGTTCGTTACACTACTCTTTTCCTTTTCCAGGCTCTTATCGTTCGACTAATTTCCTTTTCTTATTCTTGTCAGGTCCCACCTATTTTGCCACAACCCGATGTTCATCCACTTCCAACTGTGGTATCGGCCTCTCCGGCAACCGAATTTCGCACATCGGCCAGTACCAGTAATTTGGCCGTTCACGCTAGTTCTTCTGCTGTTAACCCTCATGGTTTGATTGCAAGCTCTACTTCGGCCGACCCTTCCGTCCCTCTTTCGGTCGGTCGTCCTCAGCCTATTACGGATTCTGCTACACCTTCATCTTTAGTTGTTCCGAAACTGTCTGGTCCCCTTCCTAGTGGTATGACTGCTAATGAAACCCCTGCCGATCAGGTCCCTTTATCGCCATTTCCTGATTGGCATGTCTTGGACGATTTCTTTTCTCCCGCGTCTCTGGTTTCTCGTCCGTCAGATCTTTCTACTCACCTTGGCGATTGTCTGGCCAGGCTATGTAATCTAATCGGCCGGCAATCTGACGTGGAATTTGTCAACCATAAACCGATCCTTATTCTCTTGTCTCATCTTGAGCAGCAATTTCATGACGAGATGGTATCTCTGAATCTGAATGGTACTCTTCAGATGATCACGAAGTCTGTTCTCTCAATGGATCAGGAACTCATGGCTCACTTAAAAATGCAACATAAGCTCGCCGCCGAACGTGAGGCTGCAGCCTCTTCACGAGCCATCTTTGACAATTATTCTGCAGAGTATCGGGCTCAAATGAGCAAGCTGTCCGAAGTGGAATCTCAGGAACTCAAACAGTCCGAGGACCTTTCTTTGATTCGGGCTGAGATAGCCAAGCTCCAGCGACAAGAGAAGGATTTGGAATTAACCTTGGCTCACACTAAGCGAAAATCGGCCGATCTGAAACAATCGATCAAAATTCTTCGTCAATCGGCCGAAGCTCCTAGGGCCAAAATCTTGGATTCTCAGGAGGATGCTTCTTATTTGGCCATGCGGATCAGTTTCAACGATTTCATTATTGGTACCTTCCAAGAAAAATGGGCCGAAACCCAGTCTTTAGTTGGTCAACTGGATTCGGCCATCAAGAGCCTTGGTGGGCAAAGTGTGGTTCAAGTCCTTTCTCCACATGTCTTATTTCCTTTGGACCCTTCCGAAATAGAGTCCTCCCCTTCGGGCGATAACCCACCTTTGCCAATCATTCCTTCAGGTACTCTGTTCCCTTCCATTTCCTGTTGTGGTTTTTCCTCTTTTATGCTCTCTTACTTATTATTCTCCCTTTTCTTCTTCTCTTCTAGGGAAAACTGGTGCTTCCTGTGGTGCTGGTTCATCCACCGTTCACCTCCCACCTGGCGAAGTTGCTGGCCCTTCTTCCTCAGCAAGTCCGAATCTGATGACATCTTCGTCTAATCCTACTACCGCCACTTCGCGAGGCTTGGATGATGCTGTTCCTTTTGACGACCAGGAAGACCACTAATTTGTCTTTGTATATCAGTTCTGTGTTTTGACTTGTCCTTTGTCAAGTGTAAATTTCGGTCACTCTTCCTTTTCTTGACAGCTGTAATCGGCCTTTTTTAGACTATGTTGGCCGATACATTGTACTTGGATTCGTATCTTTTGTATCTTTTGTAATGCGATTCGTATCCCGTTAATTCCATTGTTTTCGGTCTCCTTTATTGCTGATTTCTGAATATTAGCAGCTTTTTCCGGGAATCAGCTGTAACGTTTTCCCATAAATAACATTTACTATTGACCGTTTCTTCCGCCAAGCACTTATCTCTTCCTATAAATACCCGGCATTGTTGACACTTATCTATCACTTCCCTTTTTTTCCTTTTTTCTATAACAATATGGATCTCCCTTCTCCGTTGTTCAACTTCCTGTCTCCAGTTCCTCCATGGTCTTTGGCAAGTATTCTTGTACAAGGATTTCCAGACGCGGTACGAAAATCTTTCGCTTTTGCAATACGAGTTCAACTAATGCCCTTCTCAAAATGTTCGTATGGGCGAGGATCTTTATATATTATTCCAAATGAAGGTCTCGACGGCTATGCTGGTGTGCCCCTTTTCGACTTTGCGGATGCATATCCTGTCGGACCTTTTCTAATGGGGGGAATAACTACCCCTAGTTATTCCTCCCTCCTTTCCCCCTTCCACCGCTTTTGGGTGACTGCCTCGCTGCACTCCTCCTTCTTCTGTCTGAGGTCGTGCGGCGGCTGTACCCGAGTTTGACTTCTACCTCTGGGACGTTGTACTTTTCGTTCTATCGTATCCTAGAGTAGAAGTTCGGTGGTCGGACTTAAATCGGCAATACTGTTCTGGGGCAAGCAACTGTGCCCCGCTTCTGTGTTGCCGATAGTTTTAGCGGCATTTCTACAAGGCTGAATGTCTTTCAAGGACCTTTCCCTTGTATATGCCTGCTTAGTATAGGACGTTTCCCTTGTATATTGTAATTTCGGGCTATCGACGCCGCTTTCGGCCGAAGTAGCACCTTCTTTGTACGTATTCGTTCATGCAATAAAATCCTTACTTTTTCGCATCGCTTAATCCCATACTGATGGATAATATTTCTTCATGTATCTTGCATTAACTGGATTTGACATCTGCTCACCATTTTCGTCCACTAGAACGTACGCTCCATTCGGTAATCTTGTATGAACAACAAATGGTCCCTCCCAATTGGGACTCCACTTACCTAATCGGCCATCCTTCTGCTTAGGCGGCCATATAACTTTCCAGACTAAGTCTCCAACTTCAAACCGCTTAAGACGAATTCGCTTATTGTACCAATCGGCCACAATATCTTTATTTTTCTGCAAATTCTCAAAGGCCTGGACCCGATTGGAATTTATCTCCAATAACTCATCTTTCATCGCACGATCATACTGTTCGGCCGACATTGAATCCGCCTGGCTTGTTCTCAATGTCGGCACTGTTATTTCGGCTGGCAATACTGCATCCATTCCATAAGTCAGCCGAAACGGTGTGAACCCAGTAGCTGAGGTTTTAGCATTTCGATAAGCCCACAGTGCTTCAGATAACTTTTCGTGCCATTTTCTTGGTTGATCTTCAATCATTTTCTTTATAATTCCTATTAGCTGTTTGTTTGTGGCCTCTGCTTGTCCATTTCCTTGCGGGTAATATGGTGACGAATGCACAATTTTTATCCCGTATTCGTCTGCAAAGGCCTTGACCTTTTCTCCCACAAATACAGTTCCTCTATCTGTTAGAATCGTCTGTGGGATCCCGAATCTATAAATCAACTGTCTCTTAATAAACTCAATCACCTCCTCTTGTGAAATGCTGACATACGCCTGAGCTTCGGCCCATTTTGTGAAGTAATCAGTTGCCACTAGCACGAACTCATGTCTTTTCGACGAAGAGGGATGAACTTTTCCTATGATGTCCATGGCCCATCCTCTGAATGGCCATGGTTTGATCATTATATGTAATTCTTCGGCCGGTAACTTCTGAATCGGCCCATGTTTTTGACATTCGGTGCATCCTCTTGCATATTTCTCACAATCAGGACCCATATTCGGCCAATAATATCCCAGCCGAATAATACTCCACTTCATCGATTTTCCTGCCCGATGTGCACCACATATTCCTTCATGAACCTCTCCCATTACCCTTCTAGCGTCTTCTTCTCCGACGCATCTGAGCAATATTCCATCAATAGCACGCTTGAATAATAATCCTCCTATTATGACGTAGTCCATCGCTTTCCATTTTTCGGCTGGACTAGCCTCCGAAGGATCTTCTAATGTCTGTGCTATCTTTTTAATCCATTCGGCCTTCTCTGTTTCGGCCAAACGCACTTCTACATTTCCTGCTATCGGCATCAACCGATATTTAGCCGCATGTTGAGCCAATTCATTGGCTACTTCGTTCTTTTCTCTCGGGATATATTCAATGTACACTTCATCAAATTCTTCTAACAAAGTAATCGCTTCTTCGTACAATCTAATCAACTGAGAACTCTTAACCGAAAAATCGCCTAGTAATTGCTGAACAACTACTTGCGAGTCTCCTTTGACAATGATTGCTCTGACTCCTTCTTCCCTCAACCGTTGTAATCCCGAAATTAACGCTTTATATTCAGCTTGGTTGTTCGTATATGACTCTGACAGTTGCACGAAATATTTGTATATCTTGCTCTCCGGTGTCTGTAGGGTAAACCCTGCTCCAACTCCTGAAGCGGCTTTAGAACCATCAAATGTCATTACCCATGGTTGCAAGTATACAATTCCTATCTCACCAACTTCTTTCGGCCGATCCTGATGACCAATGTCATCGGTTATCGGATGTATCACATGATCAGCCAGAAAATCGGCTACAATCTGTCCTTTCATAGCCCTCAAAGGTTGATATCTCAAATCGTATGCATTTAACTTCATGGCCCATTTGGCCATTCTTCGGCTACTGACCGGATCATTCATCATAATCTTAACTATGTCAACCGAAGCTACCACTATCACTTGCCTTGGCTGAATATAATATTCTAATTTCTGGCATGCATGATAAAGACTTAAACATAGTTTATGAATCGGCGAGTACCTTACTTCGGCGTCCCTTAGGATTCGGCTAAGATAGTAAATCGCCCGATCCCTTCCTTCATCGTCTTCTTGCGCCAGTAATGCTCCAATAGATTCTTCGGCCGCTGCTATATACAACTTCAATGGCCGTCCTAAAATTGGAGGAACCAACACAGGTGGATTCATCAAATCCTGCTTCAATTGTTCGAAGGCTTTTTGTTGGTCGACTCCCCATTTGAACTCCTCTTCCTTCTTTAACCTCAATAAATCGGTTAGTGGTTTCGACTTTCCAGCCGCATTTGCTAAGAATCGTCTCAGAAAACCGATTTTTCCAAGAAACTTTTGTAGACTCTTCTTATCATGTGGAGGTTTGGCTTCTTGGATAGCCCTGGTTTTGTTCGCATCAACTTCTATTCCTTTGTTATGTACCAGGAACCCGAGAAAATTTCCTGCCTGTACTCCGAAAGCACACTTGGCTGGATTCATCTTGACTCCATGCAGCCTCATCCTCGTGAACACCTTCCGCAAATCGTTCAAGTGGCTTTCGATATCTTTGGATCGGACCATGACGTCATCAATATAGACTTCAACACAATCCCCTATGAGGTCATGGAAAACGTAGTTCATGGCTCTCTGGTATGTAGCTCCTGCATTCTTCAGTCCGAATGGCATCACCACCCATTCATATATCCCTATGGCGCCAGGGCACCGAAATGCAGTCTTGTGAATGTCTTCTTCGGCCATAAAAATTTGGTTGTATCCTGAATATCCATCCATGAAAGATAGCATCCCCTGTTTTGCGGCCGAATCAATCAACAAGTCAATAATAGGCATCATATACTCATCTTTCGGAGTGGCTATATTAAGATTCCTGAAATCAATGTAAACTCTCAATTTTCCATTCTTCTTTATTACAGGAACAATATTTGATAACCATTCTACATATTTAGCTGGCCTAACAAACCCGGCCGCTAACAACTTCTCTATTTCTTCTTTTATTTTTGGGACTATTTCGGGCGCTGCCCTCCTGGCCGGCTGTTTATGCGGCCTGAACCCTTCTTTAATAGGCAATCTGTGCTCTACAATCGACCGCTCCAATCCTGGCATCTCTGTATAGTCCCATGCGAAACAATCCTTGAATTCGACTAGAACCTCCTTGAATCGGCTTGTCATCTGCTGATCAAGATTCGCACTCAACGGGATCTCCCTCGGGTGTTCGTCTGTACCAACATTGACCATTTTTAAGGGGTCTTGAGCTTTGAAATCCGGTGTTCGCTTTGGAATTGCGTCTATTAAATCGCTCCATCCTGCTTTGTCGTCTGAGACTCCGAGTTCGGCCGATTTGAACTCGGTCACTTGATTCGGTTGTGCCTCCATCACTTACTTTCTTCTTCGACTGGCCGTTCATCGGCCTGGTATCTGATTTCAAACCCCAAATCTGTCCAATCACACTCGATCACCTGCGGGTACCGATCCCCTACCACTGCTAGGAATGGTTGTATCGGTTCTTCATATAACACCGCATCAATTCGTCCGGCTGAGCTGACTGGAAATGGAGGTTGATCCCCATCTACTTCTTCTACTGTGCCATCCTTCTTCCAGAACCATACTTTCTGGTGAATTGTTGATGGCAAACATCGGGATGTATGAATCCAGCATCGGCCTAATAGGGCCGCATACGGGACTTCTGCATCCACCACGAAGAACATGGTCGGAATTGATATTGTTCCGACCGTTACATCCACCAATATACATCCTTCAGCCGCAGTTTGAGCCCCCACAAAACTCATTACCTTCATTCTCGTAGGGAGTAAATCTTCCTTCGAACGGCCTATCTTCGTTAGCGTGGATAGCGGCATGATATTAACTGTGGCTCCACCGTCGATAAACATTCTTCTAAGTGGTCTCCCATTGACCCAACCTTTAACGTATAAAGGCCTCACATGCTGGGACATCTTCGCAGTTGGAGGCAAAATCGTACCTGGTTGAGCTTCTGGAACAAATGCTTTATATCCTTCCTCAAACGATTTCTCTATTTCGGCTTCCGGCCGAAACACCTCAAGTTTATCGAAACAAAAATCCACTATGGGTTCTTCATCACCATAGTATTCTCCATCCTTTTGACAGAAAACCACAGCTGGTTCGGAATCTGACCAGTACTCCTCTTTCTCTTCGGTGGTTACCGTCACCATATTCGCGTTAGATCCGAAGTCGAACTTAAATTGCCCAACAGGGGGTGTATCACTATTCGGAATGATAGTTGTCTTCGGTTTCCACTCCCTGGTTCGGACTGGTCTAGGCTTCCATTCTTCTTTCGATTTCGGCTGCTCACTTTCAATTTTCGGCTGTATTACTTTTGGCCGAAATTCAGTTTTGTTCTTCAGCCGATCCTGTCCTTCTTTCGGCTTCCTCTCTTCTTTTGATTCGGACCTCAAACGAGCCGAAAATACCCTATTGAGTATTCGTCCTCCCGAGAACGAACAGTCATCAGGGAAGTCCTCTTCCATATGCATCATATCATACTCCTCTTGCTCAGAAACAGCAGCTGCTTTAAGCCGTTGCATTCTTCGTTTGAAAGTACGATATGATCCCTTTCCTTTTGGGACTTTTCTCTCCTTTGCCCTCCAAGCTGAATGGTCATGCCGGCGTTGATCGAAATGCCTTCTTTCTGGAGAGTTTCGGACCCATCGGCCTACCTGAGTATTTGCTGGTGGCCTTCTAAGCTTTTTCATTTCGGGGCTAACAGCTTCTTCAGGGACTGTGATCTGTATCACAGTCTTTCCATTCTGTTTATCGGCTGTTAACTTCATCTCTGAGTCCCATCCGTTGGTTATGATTTTCAACGTTGGTCTCTCATTTTTATCTCCGACCTCGATCTCCTGATGTCTCTCCGATTGCTTGATCCACTCTTTCACCTCATAATTCCCCAATCGGTCAAAAACATCTGTAACTTTCTCTTTTCCCTTCGGAGATCCTAGCCTTTTCCATACTCCTGACCTCTGAGCCGATGGCTGATCCCCAAGCCGATCGTGCACAGAACTCTTGCTAGATGATGTTTGATCCCCCAATCGGTCATGCACCGATTTATTCTGGTTGGGCTGCACCATCACCATGTTGGCAACTGGGAACGGATTCTTATCAATTGCCATAAGCCTCTCTGGGAACTTCAGCTTCCCATCATCGACATGCTTCTGAATCAGCTTCCTAAAATGCCCACAAATAGCCGTGGAATGAGTGGCTGATCCGTGGAATCTGCACCATCCGGCCTCTAACTGATCCTTGGTAGGCTGTGGATGGTTTCCTTTAAACTCTAGCAATCCGTTCTTCTGGCAATAATCAAATATTTCGTCCATTTGTGACAAGTCGAAAGAGTAAAACCTTTGAGATTCATCTCCTCCTTCTTTCTCCTTGCCTCTGGCTGGCCGAAGTGCTGGACAAGTCATAGGCTTTTTTATGATTAACTCTGCCCTTGCGACTTCGGCTAATGCCGGAACATCTTCCGTATTGTACTCTTCCTGAATTTCACATCTATCCAGAGATTCAGCAAATGAGGCAGCTGACTGGATAGGTTGTGACCTTCCGCTTTGACTTCGGCTTGATTTGAAAGCCGCCTGTTCCGCCAAATATGTCTCCATCCTTATAGCTTCAGCCGTCAATTCGGCTACTGTCCTCGGTCTTGTTACCATCAATCTGTCCTTAATGGCAAACTTCAAATTCTGCTTTAAGATTTGAATATATTCATGCTCAGGCAGCATTGTCTTCACCTGAGCCTTCACTGCATAAAATCTTTCAATAAATTCAGTAACCGATTCAGACGCCTTCTGCTTGGTTGACGTCAGATCAACTACCGAGACTTCCGGACTAGTATTATAGAATCGATCATGGAATAACCGCTCCATTTCGGCCCAAGTATTGACCGATCCCGCTGGCAAGTTAATGTACCATTCGAATGCTGGGCCAGTTAATGACAAACTGAACAATATCAGCTTGTGAAAATCATTTTGCGCGATTCTGGTACATTGAGCTGTAAATCGGCCGATATGCTCGATGGTAGAGCGGCCGACTTCTCCAGAAAAGTGTTAAAATCTGGAACCTTCACCCCTCTAGGCAGTGGATACTGCTCCTCAATATAATCTGGATAAGGTTTCCGATACATCGGCCTATTCTCCTGGCCGATGAGATTCCCAAACTGTGTGCGAATAATCTCAGCAATAAGCTCTCTGTCAACCAGTTGTGGTGGATTCTGCTGAAGTGGTGCATATTGTTGTTGAACCACTGGAGCAGGCGGTTGAACAGCTGGTTGAGGCGGTTGATTCTGTTGCTGATCGTACCTCTGCTGCGGAGGAACAAAAGGCCGAGCTCCATGCCCTCCTGGCGGCCTAAAGGCCTGCTGCTGAAAATTGTGAGGATTTTGCGGTGGATTTTGCGCCACTGGAGCTTGCTGCGCTCCCATCGGATACATACTCCTCGCGATTTCGGCTCTAAACATGGCTGGCATTGCTGCCAGAATATTTCCTTCGATCTGACGAACCGAATTAGTAACCGCCGCCTCCACCATAAATTGAACCTGATCTCGGAATCGCAGGGTTAAATCATCGTTCGAAAACTCCTGACTATGGAAATGTGATGGTCCGGGGAACCCTGGGGGGAATTCTCCGGCTTCTGGTGCGCGCTCTTCCTGAATCGGCGGCAAATCAGTCCTCGCCGCCGTGTTTGCTGCTGGAGTTGCTTGTTCAAACGCCATTTTGCGTCCCACTGGGCGTGCCACTGTTTGGCTCGGGTGTAGCCAAGGACCTTTTTCTCCTCAAGGGAGGCTACCGGAAAAGGATCAAACCGATTACGGGTTCGGATTAACAATAATGCGCCCACAATTGACTGAATCTTCCTTGAATTGATCAAAAATAACAAGATACAACGGAGAACCTGCCTGTTGTTAAGAAACAACGGCGGAATTCACCAAAAACAGGGAACCAAACTACCAGCTGCTAAGGAGCAACGGTGGATTTGGAAATGATAACCGCTACAAACTAGGCTAGATTCTAAGGAAAGCTGTAAAGGAAAGCTGTAAAGAAAGCAGTAAAGATAACAAGGAATTAAAATTGATAAAAGTAATTTGGGGGTTGGATTGATCTCTCTGATTTTGAGTGTGTCGACCCCTATTTATAGCCGGAGCTGGAATAACCGCTCTCCGGCTAACTCCTCTGAGCCGATTTTTTTCTCTCTTCAGTTCGGTTGTTTAGGTTTCGGCTGTTTCTTCCCATTTCGGCCGAAATCTTCATCAGCTTCGATTTCCTCCCTTCGGTTTACTATGTACTTTCGGCCTTACCAATCTTGAGCCCATCTTCTTTTTGGACTTCCTCTTTCTTCCGGCTCATGTCTCATGGCCCAATAGCTCTTTCGCGGCATATTATTCCATATGGCCCCAACAACTTGTATCACCCAATAAATTTTATAATTATACATTTAAAAATTCATTTGTGATAATAACAGACTAAAAGATCGAGTATAGCTAGGTACAAATGATTATCAGAAAACCCTGGCTAAGCTGGTAGTGTCTAATTAGGGTTATGTAGATCTCTATTTTTAGTTGTTTTGAACTCTTATTAATATCACTTTAGAATGATTAGAAGCTTAATAACATACACAGTTAAGGTGGACTTGTCACTTAACTAATTAAGTAGGTCAATACGCGTACTCTAATAATAATGTCATTAATAATTGCAGCTTTAATTCTATGATTTTTTTTAAAAAAAAATAATAGGAGTACTTAACTAACAAGTCTTAAATGTTTGAAGAAAACCTATCATTCTAGAATTAAATTCTAATAAATCAAACTGGACCACCCTCATCATCGTTGCAAGAATATTTACATACACATATATGTACGAGTATATAAAATTACCGGCATAGTCTGCATGCACTTTATTTATTTATTTTCCGAATATTTCATATTTGTCGTTAATTTCCATTTGGCCCCCATTTCCCTCTCATATAAAGATCACTGTATTTCCATAAATTTAATATATAAAGCTTTATAAAATTAAGTAGTCGTTTGTTAGTCCTGAATTGAATGATTTAAAACGTTAATGTAAATTAACAAAATAGGAGTTAAATTATTTCTAGTTCAAAAACTAACAAATGAACCTTAGTTACGTTAATGATTTTTATTTTATATATATATATGTTGTGGATATTAATAAATTAATTCATAGTTTAAAAATCAATTTGGACAACCGAAAAAGGTTTGTTCACTTGTTGATCGATCAATTGAAGAATATGCCAATTAGATTATATTTCCATTTTTTTAGCACTTTTCAAGTAGAGCTGTAAACGAGCCGAACTGAACCGAGCTTTAAGTGTTCGAGCTCTGTTCGTTAAGCTTAACGAACGAACACGAACCGAGCCAAAAATCATAACGAGCCGATTTTCATGTTTGAGCTCTGTTCGTTTAACCTTACGAACGAGCTAATAACGAACGAACACGAGCCTAGTCGAGCTCAATTAACGAACCATTTATTTTATTAATAAATTTATTTGTTTTAGAATTAAATTAGGTGTGAAAATATAATGTATATTGTAATATAATTTATTAGAGAAATGTGAAATTAATAAAAATGAAAAATGGAATGAACAACTAGATAAAATATTTATTTTTTATAATATATATTTCATTAAAAAAGGAATTCCGAACTGTTCGCGAACTTAACGAACGAACACACAAACCAAATTACGTGTTTGAGCTCGGTTTGTTTAACTTACCGAACGAACACGTATCGAAACGAGCTCAGCTCACGAACTGTTTGTTCTATTTACAGCTCTATTTTCAAGTGACATAATAAAGAAATCGAGTCGGATCCACTTTGTATATAAGCATAAAGTTTGAGTCGTTTTCGATCAATTGAATATACTTCCATAATGTTAAATTTTGTGTTTCGAGCTTTATTTAGAGTTTTAGACTATTTATATAGATAAATATTGTTATGCATGTAATATTGATTGTGAATGTCTAGTGTTCAACATGTGAATATCCATGTTCATGCCTTGATCATAAGGTTAGACATGTGAAAGTCTTGAAATGCATATGCCTTGATTATGAGGTTAGTAAATAGTGAGAGGATAAAAAAGTTTATAAATAGCCTATGTAATGTATTGAGAAAAGTTAGAGAAAAAATTTTATGCAAGCTTAATACTTGTTTCATCTCATGCCATAATTGTTACACTTTATCCATTTTATTATCCCACCTTTAAACTTCATTTCTTTCATCATTTAATCCCAATTTCCATTACAATACTTCCACTATAAACACAAGCTAATAAGCCATATACCATTTTATTATACACATACATAAATAAATATAGTTATTTCTATAACACGTTATCAGCACGAGCTCTATTAGAGTTTGCCAATTCTACCAAGGTTTTGTTGGAGTTCTGTTGTAAATTTGATTCATACCGGGGTTCTGCCAAAATTTTTCAAATCCAGAAGAAAATCACTTGAGGTAATATATTACAACTATTTTCAATATCAGTTATGACTAATTTTTCAAAACAGGAATCTATGCCGTTGGAAAGATCCGGGGATTAATTATTTATCTTGAAATATGGATATTAAGATTTATTTGGAAACAATGGGTCTAGAAAAGACCATTATAAAAAAAAATACGGCCACAGGCCTAGACCGCAGAAAAAAAATACGGCCACAGGCCAAGACCTAGAAAAACAAAACGGTCAAAAGATCATATTGGTCTATATATGGGAAATAAGCATTTTGCCAATTCTTATTTTTGATAAGAGATAGTGACAGTTCCCTTAATGTGGGGGGCAAATGGCAGCTCTTTGATAAAATAAAGATTTTTGGCTGAAATCCCAAATGCGGGGCATCATAATGACTGCAAGACTATAAGTCTGTAAATGATATAAATCAGTCATGTTCAGAATAATGTCACGATTGAGATATGTGACAATATATTAATAAAAATGACATTAATACCAACAGAGTCCATAAATCTTAGTTCGGTTATACCAACAGATTTCGTGGGTCTTTAGTTTGGTGTGTACTGACAGAGTCAGATTCTTAAATGGCAAAATAATTGCCAGAAATTATGCCACTAAAAGGCGAAGCAATTGAAGAAAAATGCTATCAATATGGCAGGAGGACATAGTCCCATAATTTGTCGTACGACTAATGAATTGGTACTAGTTACCGAGAATTATTGATAAATAAAGCAAATAAAGGTTGAAATAAACCTTGCTAAAGTACGACAATATAAATATTACAAAAGGCCATTATTGATATGCTAAATATATCATCGAAAGATATACAAATTTCTTCAATGATACAATATTATTATATTGTTTTTATTACGCTTTAAATTTTTTTAATTTCTGCTATATTATTATGCATTGTGTTGTTTCACTTATATTTAATCTTGTTTTAATATTAATTATATCTTGTTTTAATTACAGCAAAATGGGGAATTATAAAAGTGATAATATATGTCTTATTGATAGTGCTTCAACGCACACGATACTAAAAGACATAAGGTATTTTTCCAATTTAAAAATGGGAGATACAAGCATAAACACAATATGTGGTAGTGCAAATATTATACAAGGAATTGGCACAGCCAACCTTATTTTCCCAGAGGGAACAAAATTAATTGTGAAAAATGCACTCCTATCTCCCAAGTCTCGAAGAAATTTATTAAGTTTTAAAGATATCCGAGAAAATGGGTATCATCTCGAGACATCGACTTCAGAGAATGTCGAATATTTATTAATTACAAATACCACACATGGTAAGAAATATATATTGGAAAAATTACCAGCTCTGTCTTCTGGATTGTATTTTTCAAAGATAAATACAATTGAAAATTATCACTTAGACCACAGGTCTAATATTCCCCAAATAAACCAGAGGTTTATTAATGGCCAGAGGCCCACTAATATATATCATCCCAAAATAGGTCAGAGGTCTATTGGAAGCCATATGTTTACTGATGAATATATGATATGGCATGATCGCCTAGGCCATCCCGGCTCTACAATGATGAGGCGAATTATTACAAATAGTCATGGCCATTCATTAAAGGGACAAAAATTGCTGCAACATAATGATTATATATGTGTTGCTTGCTCCCAAGGAAAATTAATTTCCAAACATTCACCAACAAAAGTGGGAACTGAAAGCCCCAGTTTTCTTGAAAGAATTCAGGGTGATATATGTGGACCTATAGATCCACCATGTGGACCATTTAAATATTTTATGGTGCTAATTGATGCATCAACACGATGGTCCAATGTATCATTATTATCATCTCGCAACCATGCGTTTGCAAAATTACTTGCTCAAATTATTAAATTACGAGCACAGTTCCCTGATTATACAATAAAAAATATCCGGTTGGATAATGCTGGTGAATATTCATCCCAGAGGTTTGATGAATACTGCGTGTCAATTGGCATAACAGTTGAGCATCCTGTTGCTCATGTCCATACACAGAATGGACTTGCTGAATCGCTTATAAAGCGTTTACAATTAATTGCCAGACCATTATTAATGAGATCTGGATTGCCATTGACAGCTTGGGGGCATGCAATATTACATGCAGCAAAATTGGTGCGGTTAAGGCCGACACATTATCATGAATACTCCCCTATACAATTAACATTTGGGCATGAACCCAATATATCCCATCTCAGAATATTTGGTTGCGCTGTGTATGTCCCGATTGCACCACCTCAGCGCACAAAGATGGGTCCCCAACGTAGATTGGGAATATATGTCGGGTATGAATCACCATCGATTATTCGATATCTCGAACCATTAACTGGTGATTTATTTACTGCGAAATTCAAAGATTGTCATTTTGACGAATCTCATTTCCCGACATTAGGGGAAGACAGAAATCAACCAAAGAAAGAAAAAGAAATCAACTGGAAAACACCGTTAGATTTCTTCGATCCTCGTACAAATGATTGTGAACTAGAAGTACAAAGAATTGTACATTTGCAGAGTATTGCAAATCAATTGCCGGACGCATTATGCGACTCTAAAAGAGTAACAAAATCTCTTATACCGGCAGCAAATGTTCCTATCAAAATTAATGTCCCAGAGGGACCAATTACAAGTGCCAAAGATGAATCTACTGCACGCTTGAAGCGTGGTAGACCACCAGGTTCAAAAGATAAAAATCCTCGAAAGAAAAGAGGATCACAAATAATTGAAAGTGACAAAATTACAGAAAATATTCCAGAGGAAAAAGAAGCTCTTGAAGAGCAAGTAGCTCCAGAGGAGCAGGAACTTGCAGCTCCAGAGGAGAATGAACTTGAAAATAATGAAATATCAATCAATTTTGTCACAAGCAGAAATGTTTGGAATCGAGATGCAATTATCATAGATAATGTATTCTCGTACCACATAGCACTTGACATCATAAATGATGACGAGGATCATGAACCAAATTCGGTTGATGAATGTCGGAAAAGAAAAGATTGGCCAAAATGGAAAGATGCAATCCAATCTGAATTGGATTCCCTGGCTAGACGAAATGTGTTTGGACCGATTGTCAAAACACCAGAAAATATAAAGCCAGTTGGATACAGATGGGTTTTTGTAAGAAAAAGAAATGACAAAAATGAAATTGTCAGATACAAAGCGAGATTAGTCGCCCAAGGGTTTTCACAGAGACCCGGATTTGATTATGATGAAACATATTCCCCCGTAATGGATGGAATAACATTTAGATATCTTATCAGTTTAGCAGTCCATCAAAATCTTGAAATGAGATTGATGGATGTTATTACTGCGTATCTATATGGAAATTTAGATACAGATATCTATATGAAGGTCCCAGAGGGATTAAAAATGTCAGAGACATATGAATCAAATCCTAGATATATGTATTCCATCAAATTACAAAAATCCCTATATGGACTGAAACAGTCCGGGCGAATGTGGTATAAACGACTCAGTGAGTCATTGATACAAGAGGGTTATACAAATGACCCAATTTGTCCATGTATTTTCATTAAGAAAAATGGACAAGAGTTTGTAATCATTGCAGTTTATGTTGATGATCTCAACTTGATTGGAACTCCAGAGGAGCTCCAAAAGGCTATTGAATACCTAAAAAAGGAGTTTGAAATCAAAGATTTTGGTAAAACCAAATCATGTCTTGGTCTGCAAATTGAATATTTAAATAATGGAACTTTTGTCCATCAAACAGCTTATACTCAGAGAGTATTAAAGCGATTTTATATGGATAAAGCACATCCATTGAGTACTCCAATGGTCGTAAGGTCACTTGATATAAAAAAGATCCGTTTAGACCACAAGAGGAAGGTGAACAAATTCTTGGACCAGAGGTCCCATATTTAAGTGCCATAGGTGCTTTAATGTATCTTGCAAACTGCACTAGACCAGATATATCATTTGCAGTAAATTTATTAGCGAGATTCAGTTCATCTCCTACTAGACGACATTGGAATGGAATTAAACACATATTTCGCTATCTCCAAGGAACTATTGATCTTGGGTTATTTTACCCAAATGATTCTCGACATGAAATAATCGGCTTTGCTGATGCCGGATATTTATCAGATCCACATAAAGCCAAATCTCAAACTGGCTATGTTTTTACATGTGGTGGTACTGCAATTTCATGGAGATCAATGAAGCAGACTTTGACTGCTACTTCCTCAAATCATGCTGAAATTTTAGCAATTCATGAAGCCAGTCGAGAGTGTGTATGGTTGCGATCTTTGATGCACCATATATTGAAAAATTGTGGCATGGCTACTGAAGAAAAAATATCCTCAACAGTTTTATATGAAGATAATGCAGCTTGTATAGCACAATTGAAGGGAGGGTATATTAAAGGAGATAGAACGAAACACATTTCACCAAAATTTTTCTTCACTCATGATTTACAGAAAAATGGTGAAATAGATGTGCAGCAAATCCGTTCAGCTGATAATCTTGCAGATTTATTTACCAAGGCACTACCAACAGCAACATTCGAAAAGTTGGTGAAAAGCATTGGGATGCGCCAACTAAAGAACTTCAACTGATGCTTTGATCAGGGGGAGAAGTAAATATGCAAGAATCATGTACTCTTTTTCCTAACTTGGATTTTTTCCCATAGGGTTTTTTTCCAAGTAAGGTTTTAACGAGGCATATTCTTCGTATTGACGACATTCAAGGGGGAGTGTTATGCATGTAATATTGATTGTGAATGTCTAGTGTTCAACATGTGAATATCCATGTTCATGCCTTGATCATAAGGTTAGACATGTGAAAGTCTTGAAATGCATATGCCTTGATTATGAGGTTAGTAAATAGTGAGAGGATAAAAAAGTTTATAAATAGCCTATGTAATGTATTGAGAAAAGTTAGAGAAAAAATTTTATGCAAGCTTAATACTTGTTTCATCTCATGCCATAATTGTTACACTTTATC